>JASNJN010000177.1:0-14645 GCA_030180075.1 Mikrocytos mackini | reverse complement strand
TTTTAGAAATGCAAGTTTTCGATTTTTTTCATCAAAGAATTGAAAGGTGATATCAACTTAGTAGAGATTCCAACCGTAATACCGGCATTACCGGTAATGGCGGTAATTTGGCAATTTTTTCATTACCGGTATCATGCTTCAATACCGGAATTTTTAACAATAATATAATAAATAAAACAGAATACTTGTATATTTAATAAATTAAACATATGTTTTTAACTTTTTACGTGAACTAAACACAAGGTAGCGAAATAAATATTAAATGTTTTTCAAATTTTAAATTTAAATTTACATTTCAAACAATAAATTTTCAACTGAATAACATTACAATCTGAATTTGGAATATGTTAAATATTTTAATAAACTGTAATATTTTGTATATTTGCAACTTAGAATACATCTGTCATGATCTGTTTCATTTTAATCCATATTTAAAATTTAATGTTACCAAACTCTATTGAATATACACTAATGTTGTCTGAAAATCAAACATGGCTTTAAAAATATACAATAAAACTACCTATGTACCAAACTAGGACATTTGTAATGCAATATTGACATAAAATTTTTAAAATCGATTAGAACTGTAAATTAACAATACCTATACTATATTTAGTCAATATATACAATCTCTATGGATTATAGAAGTATGTGCCTTCCCCTTTGTCATAAACCCAAATTTTGTTTTTTTGAAAATTTAACTTTTGGAAAACTAAATTTTTAAATATACGCCCCCAGGGAATAGCGTTGTTGCTATTGTGAACTGGGGGGCGTGTATAGTGACTTTAAAAGAAGGCTACGTTTTTCTGGGGCCTGGCCAACCCCTACACCCTTATATACTACTGATTCCCACAAAAGAGTAGTGGAAGGCGCCGCTATAAGACCTACCAACAGCCCCTGTCATATACAAACACAGGGGCTGATTAACAAAGAAAAAGGAAGGGTAGGCAAGCATTCTATTGGCGTACAACAACAAATGAACAAAGTTTTAAAATTAAATAAATAAAAAAATGCTATAAATCTAAACTGAACTACGTCATTTTTTTGTAAAATGTCTATTTGTTGTGTTTATATTAATTATAATATTCATTTTGATTTTAATGTCTTTATGTTTGATAAAATCGGATTTTAATAGTTTAAATTGTAAAAAATAACTTTTTAAAAATTTTGTTTCAAATTTACTATTATCATGGTATAATGTAAATAATTTTCTAATTTATTTTTAACAGATGCATTTAATACAATATTTATTAATTTCAAAAAATGATTAAATTATGTAAATTTTCACAAAATATGTTTACAACACATAATAATCTTCTAAAAAATGTTATATAATTGAGAGAATCAATTTGATTTAGTTAATAAATATAATGTATATGTTTTATTTCCTAAATATATTTTATCTCAATTTCGATTTGTTTGAAAACTACATTAATTTAATAAATTTAATTTTTATAACGTATATTATTATTTCCCGAAAAAATCAATCTCATTTGCATATTAAATAAAAATTTTTTAATTATAATTATTACGTATTTTAATAGATATCCGACATGATTATGAAACTCTTATTTATCATACGTTTATTAAGATACTTTATAAAAAGTATATTTTGGACCATCTATTTTGGATATTTGGCTGACACATCTTCAATCGTGTAACACTAACATGTATATCAATATATAAATTTATAAATTTAGAACATATAATTTCCAAACTACGGAATATTAAAATTATCATCATTATTTTATACACTTTTTTATGATCTTCAAAAGGTAATTACCGACGGTAAATTACCGGTATTTGACGATCAATACCGTTACCGAATTCCTCGATAAAACGGTAATTTGGAGTCTCTAGCGCGCGAGAATATACTTCCAGGGTCTTGAAGAGGAATTTGAAGCAGCATTTGTTGCACTTATTCCGTTATGGTTCAAAAACTCTGTACCCATTGGGGTATCAAACGCCGATTTACGACCATAACCGTACCGGTGGCCCTGCTCTGCTTTGGCTCGCGCCGTTTCGCCTGGGACAGGCCGGATTTGACCAGACACATCGTATGAGGTGGTTTTGGAACGTCTATTCCTAACTCCCTTCGGCATCACCATGCCTACATGGGAGTTTTGGACATTGTCCCCTGCACAATTATTTATTGTGTTGGTCATTTTTTTTAAAAAAATTAATTTTATTCCCTGTTATGTATGTTTAAATATACAGGATATTGTTTCCCAGATGAATCTTACTTTAGACGAAGTTTACTAAAACGAATACTAAAAGAAATTGGAAATAAAAAGTTCTGCATAATTATTGACGAGAGCCAAATAACAATTTTAAACCTATAATTAATTATTAAAAATTACAGGCACTGTCGCCTGGCCACTTCAGCCCGTCCCATCATGGTTTTCGCTCTTCCCGCCACAAGTTTACTCACCTAGCCCCAATTTTATTTTCTATCCCCAATTTTGCTTATTTAGCCCCAAGTTGCTTTTCCAACCCCAACAATTTTTTGATTATATTATACAATTAATATATATAATGAGCTGAAATCCTTATAGCCGCAAATACGTCCAGTTAACCGAAAAAATCCAAATAACCACAAATATTTCGAAGTTTTTCATCTATATATAAAAGTGTAAACATAAATTTTAAATATATATTTAAATATTTGAAGTATGTTAAATTACAATTGCAATGTCTAGACAAATTCTAATGGAAATATAAGACATAAATCTTGAACCATAATAACATTTTAACAGATGTTACAATTCTAACAAAAATATTTTACTATTCTAAACTTAAATTCGAAAATATTAGTGATGTTTTTATAGTTAGGTTTAAAAAATTAGGAAAGATTATGTTTATTCGTATTCCGATTAGAGTTTCCAATTTCCCGGGAAATTTGAAACCCCGGGAAACTGGAATCCATTTTTTTATTTCCCGGGAATCGAGAAATGATTTTTCCTCTATAATTTATTCAAATATTCAAATTTTTGGCAAAAAATTGAAATCGAAATTTAGACATATTAGTTATCAGAAAATGTATTTTATATGGGCCAAACCATACGTTTATTATTATATTTTATCCTCAAAGTCGAAACTATAAGAAATTACGTCTTATTTTCCAATTTTGGATTTCCCGGTTTTTTATTCCGGGATTTTTCGGGAAACGTAAAAATGTAGTTTCCCGGTTATCGAGAAATCCGTTCCCGGGAATGGAAACCCTAATTCCGATCAAAATTACATGTACTAGTTGTAAAATAATGGCAGAAATTTTTTTGCGGCCAGGTGAGTAAACTTGTGGTCAGCTGATAAATGAAAATTTTCGTTTAAGAAATATTTGCGAATAAATTTTCCATAATTTATATATTGGTTTATTTATCTATTTAGCTATATATTCCAAGTAATTTCAGCCCACGTAATTTGCAGAGTGGATTTTTCAATTTGGGGCTAGAAAATAAATTTGAGTCAGGTGAGTAAACTTGTGGCCAGAAAAGTGGCAGCCTCCCATCATGAACTAACGATTTCCTTTCAACTGAGAAGGAGTTCCTCTTCCTCCTTCAACAGGGCTCGTCAGCAACTTTGAGGTTTACTCATTGAGTATGCAACTAACTAAATAGTTGTTGCTATTCCAGATTCACCCCTCGGGCGAGTTTCTAGCCCTTTACTTTCCCATAGGGCTTAGTAAGCCACCTGGTAATTTTATTATTGCTTATCCATCCCTTTAGTGGGGCTGTAGTGACTATGCCATTAACCAGATGGTTGGGGCTTTAGTTGGGTCGTTGTGATGCCAAGGGACACCCTAGTGTATTAGTTATAGGTGCTATAAACGGATACCTTATAGTCTGCATGATGAGCCCCTTGGGTTGTCGCAGGAAAACCGCCTTCTCGTTGAGAATTGGTATCCGCGATTCACCGGCCCAGTGGCCATGGAATCATGAATTGATTCCGAACCCGTCTTTTATTTTGGACAATTGCGAGCCCGTGTTAAAGATTTATTGACGGGACAAACCAACGCGGTTCCCTATCTAGCTTTATTGTCTCCTAATAAGGAATCAGATAGAGGTTGAGTTATAGGCCGTGTTGAAGGCCGGGAAGAATGTGGAACTCTTGTTGTACAAGTTGTTGCAACCTCGGGCTCTGAGCCTCCATTCTGGGTTTGTGTTAAATGATTCAGCAATACCCAGGGTAAATTTTTTGTTTAAAAATTTTTTTAACAATTCGTAAATTTATAAAATGAATGTACGTATATCGATTTTTAATTAACTAAAAGAAATGGGTTAAGACATAGGTTGTTTTCTTACAGGTCGAACAACACTAATTAGAGGCAAATTTCTATTACGTCTATGATTGTAGCGCCATATAACGCTCTCAGTCTTGACAGAGTCGAGATTTTTCAAAATTCCGATGTCCATCAACCACTCGATTACATCACATTTTGAATGGATTTTTTGACCAATTCCAAAAATTTCATTTGGGGATAAAATTATATATTAGGGTGCAACGCAATAATTATACAAAAAGGTTATATATTATATACGGACGGATATATGAAAAATTCAAACACCATTATTATCAAAACTAAAGGTTACAAATACTTAGAAAATAAATAAAATAATTTAATATTATTCGATTTTTTTCAAACATTCTAAGGTTGTTATCTTTAGGAATACTACCGCTTCGCTCCTCTTCATAAGAAGTGTTGGCATAGACAAAATAATAAAGAAATTAACGTTTAGATTTTAGTTAACTAAGTATATCGTCTCCAATGACTATATTCGAACATATGTTTTCGTTTCATTCGATGCTAATTTTTTCAAGGGGAGAGCTGCTCCGCACACCCTACCCCAGATCACTCCCATGCATTTTGTGAGGGTTCGGCTGTGCCGCCCCATAACATTTGTATTAATTAATCAAAATTATCCGTTTGCCCACGTAATCAAAAGGCCAGTGACAAACGTTTGCCAATAAAATTTTATTATTATAAAGTTGCCAAATTAAAACTCCAATATCAATGGAGATTGAATGGTTTGTTTAACCGCTTTTTTTCTTAAGCCTCATTTTATCCCGCTATATTTTAAATTTTTCATGATTTCCCGGTTAAAATAGATTTAGTCTCAAAGATACATTTTATTTTGTGTTAAATTAGGAATTTAACACCAAAAGCAAGGTTTAAAAGGTTCTACATGCTTTGGGAAGCCCAATTTATTTTTAGTAAATGATTTTTTCGAGTGGCCCTTGTGACCCCTTGGTAAAAATAAAATTTCAATATTTTCACCTATATTTCAAAAAACAAACCCCAAAACCTCGGAACACATGAATCGAACAATAAAACGTTAAAACCAACATTTTATAACTTCAATTCGATTTTAAAAACACCCACATTTTAAGCTTAAAGTATGCGTTTCGAAATAGAACATTAAAATATCAAATAACATCATTAATATAAATCTAAACCTCTGTAAATATTTTATGGTATCGTGTATATTGTTAATCTCCTTATTTATGGAAATAATAACAACATGCAACGTCAAAAAGCTCGATATTTCCCCCAAAACCCCAAGTCTCGGACCACAAGAAACCATGTATCTGGAGATTAAGCCAGATGTATCTTGTGAAAAAAAATTGTATATAAGCAAAGCCCCGAGAGAAATAGAGCGCTTGGATAAGTGCTACAGACTTTCCAGTTCTCAAAAATTTTAAATTAAAATTAAAACTACAAATGATATTGTAGAAGACAAGACACAGGAATTACAAATAAAGATAGGAAAGCTTACTGAAAACATTAAAATAGATCTACATACTGTTTCTCAACTGAGACTACGATTTGACGTAGTCTCGCCGCAAAAAGAGGGAAAATATGATGAAAATGAAAGAATTCCTATCAACTTGAACATTTACGGAAAGACAACAACAGAAATAGCATTTGACATTTATATTGACGGGGTACTTCAAGAAGACGTTACGTTACCTGTTCCCAAAGGGAAAACGAAACTTTCAACATCCATTTCACTTACATTCAACAATCTTACTGAGTCACAGAACAACAAGAAATTAAAAATAAAGGCTAGAAACAACGATATCTTTGAGCCTAGTTTTCAGGAAGTACCAATTATCATTCTTCAGGCCAAGCCGACATTATCTTTATCACCTTCTTCATTACAAATGTACAATTCAGCTAATAAACTTATTACTTTCACAATTAAATCGAAGAACGAAATTAATATAACAGAAAATGTTCGAATTAGAGCAGTGGAGCCTCTGGATAATTGCTTTTACTTTGTAGATTCTAACAATGTAAAAGTAGAATCCGAATTCAGCATTGGAAAAGAGACACTTAAACAGAATGTTTATATCGCAACGAAAGAAAACTGCAAAAAGAAAAGGACAGTGATCAAATTTGAATACGTCGACGATAATAACAGGGAAGAAATTGATACCGAACCCGTGTTAGTGGATGTTGAAGTAAAAGAACAGTCTTTAATAACTTTATCTGCAGATTACAATATTCCTGAGTCCGTCATAAAATTTAATGAATCTTACAAAATAACTGTGTCAATAAACCAGAAGATGACACAAGACAACTCTTCATGTGAACCAATTACTTTAAAGTACAGTTCGACCAGTGATATACTTACGTTTGAACCTTCTTCCCTAGTTTTCAACTGCAATACTACTGCAACGGTACAAGACATAACTGTGCAGTTATATTCAGTGGACGTTAAGAAGAATGTGACGGACATCAATTACGATTTAAAATCTGAAAATAAATTGGTTGAAAACTTGCCTACAAAAACACTACTGATCGACACAGAGTCTTTGAACGGGAAAGGGAAAATAAAGATCAGCTATAAAAAGGAAAAGAAAATAAAAGACGATACAAAGATTACATTCAAGATTACAAAGTGTCCTATAGTTTTTGGTGAACTTGAAAACCTTCGTATTAGATTAACACCCGACGAAGATAGTGAAGGAAAGGTTGAGTTAAAACAGGAGTTTGTCGAGTGGCTTTCTGGGAAAGACTGTTCTAACTATGGGCTTAGTAAAGATATAGAAATAGAGGGTAAAGAAGTTGGTAAAGTGAAATTTTATGTGCATTTAGAAGGAAATGCAAAGAACAAATACAGTTATAAACAAAGTTTTAAAATCGATTTTTACGAGAAAAAAGAGGATAACAAAGAAATAGAGATAGGGGTTGACGATTTCGACGACGATAAATTAATTACTATGAAAGGGCAAAAAATAAAGTTGGAAATAGATGGAGAACCGAAGGAAGATTTATATATCAAAGTAAAATACGATAAAGAAGAGCTTGTTGTAGTCCCTGATGTTATAAAATTTGAAGACGACGAAGATGATGACGTATATTTCATGGTTTATTCCATTTCTGATGAAACAGAACATTCAACGATTTCGTTTGAAGTAAAGAATAATAACGATTTTGATGATGACGACGAAGATAGAATAGAAGTTCCAGATAACCTTAAATTAAAAATCTGTGGGATTAGAGACTGCACAGATTTATCACAAGAAAATGACGGTGGAAGCGAAAGTTCGGTTTCAAGCGAAGATGATGATAACAATGACGGTACTGTGGTGGATAGAACATTTGTTGTTGGAGTAGTAGTTTTAATTTTGGTGTTACTAACTATACTGTTTATATACTTTGTTTTTTGAACTTTTATTAATGGTTAGGTTAATGTATTGTATATTTAAACAAATAAAAACTATCAAATAAAAAGGATTACAGATTGATATCACAAATTCACTAACTTAGTAGAATATAGGCGTGATTTCCTCCTCGAGTATAATCTGTCTTTCAAGTTTCCTTTTCTCTTGTCTCTTTCTATAAACAAACACACATATAACAATCGCAATTATAACCCATGCGATATTCAAAAGACTCCAATTATTCAAATATGTTTCTTTCTTATAATTATTGGTTTCATTTGGTTCTAAAACTTTGTCATTGTGTCTTTTGTTTGTTTTAAGGGGGTCGATTTTAATAAGCTCTATGTCGAAATTGCCGTTTACTTTATTTCCTATCTTGTTCTCTTTTTCATGTTCTTTTTTTATTTCTTCTTTTTCTTTCTTGTATTCTTTTAATTGATCTTCTTTTATTTTTGTATTGGTATATTCTAAATGAACTATAATATACTGCGGCAAATTAACTATTGTGGCCATGTCTATCTCATTATTATTTTCTAATTGGAACTTTATTTTGTAGTCCTCTTTGGTATCGTCTTTATTTCTCATTTCTTCCATATCTAAGATGATATTGAATTCTTGTTGCATTGTATTTTCATTGAATTTTAAGTTTTCTCTACTTAATTTTATATTTTGTATTTCCTCATTATCTAGGGTTGTTATATTGATACCTATAATAATTTCCTCATCAATTTTTTTGTCTGCTTCAATGGTTAATGTTTTGGTTGTTTCTTTTTCACTTATGATTATTTCCTTTATGTTACTTTTAAATTTAATTTCAGTAGGTTTAATTATTTCCATATTTAAAACAGTGTCTTCAGAAAATATGAACATGTCTTTTTGACTTCCTTTTAATTCGAAATCAATCTTAAAATTCCCTTCTTCTTTTCCAACAAATGACATTATAACTTCAGTATTATCGCCTGTTTTTCGAACAACATGATCTCCGATTATAAAAGTGTTATTTTTATCTTTATTGTCTTCTGAATTAAATTTAGAGACAATATGTATATCATTACCAAATTCTACGGTGCTGATTTTACATTTTATTTGAAACATTTCATTTAACAGGATTCTTTCTGGCACCTCACAATCTATAATCTGTTTGTTTTCTACAGGTACAGGTTTTTCAACCACGTATTCAAGTGGACTAGGCTGTTGAATTATTATATGATTGTATTCTTTATTTGGGCGCAAAATGGTTTCGACATTCATTGTATCTTCAGATTCTTTCATGATTATGAAAAAGTGCAGAGTCCATATTCTATCAAAGAAATGTTTTCTATTAAAAGTATATTTCCTCGGAATAAATCTTGCTTGGTTTTTCTTCTCAATGAAAGAGATACTGTAAGCTCTGGGAATTACAAATTGGTGGTATTCCTTTTCTGAGCACTCCATAGTTAGTTTGCCTGTTATTTGATTATTATCCGTCTTAGTTTTTTTAGTGATAGCTTTCCCATTCTCAATGTAAACCATTGAAAATTTTATCAGATCGTCAATGTTAAAATCAATGTCAAGAAGATGGTGAACTGTTTTTGAAGTGTCTGGGTCTAGCAAAACAACTTTGTACCTTTCTTTTTTGCACGTGTATTTGTTTCCTGTAATAAAAAACGTGTGGAAACTATTCGTGTTTATTAATGTATTGTTTTCCATCTTTGAAAGAGAAACAAAGTCTTTGAAAACTAAGCATGGATGATTTGAATGTAATATGTATTCTTTTAGGGGGATTGTTGATGGAATGCTGAATGCGAGTTTTCCTCTCAGACCTAATTCAATTCTGAGAACAGGCCTTGTGGGGTAAAGCACTCGGGAGGCTTGAAAAGCTTGTAATTCGGATTCAACCTGTTCCGGGAGGCGTATTTTCCATTCGTTTATACGTGGGTCTGGTTCTAGGGTGAATATGCAATTATTATAATCAATGTGGGTTTCTGGGAGCTCTATGAATAACTCTTCTTTGTGTTCTGATGATTTTGTTTCTTTTTCAAAATTAATTTCTAAAGAAGTCGAAAACAATTCTCCACAAGTAAACTGCAGAATTACCACTAAATCAACATCGGGTTCGGGCAGTATTTTAGGCGTGAAGTGGAGTTTTTTGGTAATTGATGGTTCTAAGGTGATATTCGATAAGAAGAATGTGTATAACTTAGGATCACAAGCATTATTAAAGACAAATATCAAAGCTATTAATATTTGAAACATAATCGAATTTTGTTATTTCGAAACTTTCGACTCTACATTGTTGTTACAAGAATAACTGTGTTTGTGTTTTTAGAAGCTTCAAACAAGCCAGACTAATCCTTGCAAGGATATATTCAGATTTATGGTGTTCAGCAACAATTTCATTACCCGAGTGTCCTTCCGTATTAATGCTGTCAGCAACGACTTGCATTAGAAAACACCTTTTACAGACATTAGACTCCTTTTCTAACTATAAACAAAAGACTTACTTACTTTCAACATCCTCAGTCAAGCAGTAATGGCGTCTCTACTCGCCCCAAATCCATCAAATACTTCAAAGAAGTTATTCGCGATGTAATCTTCATTATTCGGTCTAGCATAATCAGCTCCTAAAAACACGTCACCTTGCACCACAGTATTTTCCCACTCATTCCCCTCCGGATTTATTTTCTCTGTGTAACATCGATTGTATCCATCAACAGTATCTCTCATGAAGTTCCAAACCTCTGTCTTTTTAGCATCAGACCACACCGAATTTTCCACGAATGGAACCATATCTTTTATGTCCGCGTTAATGGCTATTATATTTGGCTTCACGTTCTCGGAGATCTTTTGAATTAAGAAAGATGCAGCGCATAAAGTATCGGGATTGGTTAAAAAGTCGGAAATTTCCCTGAGTTCAAGGACTACACCGTCTATGTTGTAGTCCCTTATTACTTGTGCTATTTTGTTGGCTTCGTAGTACGCATCGCTGCCTTCGTAGATTATTCGGTAAATAACCTGGGTAATATTTGTGACCTTTGCTAGAACTTTTGTGTAATTATTGCTCAAACATGTATTGGTTTCACCTGAAAAACAAGCACTCCTGTACCACTTTAGATTGTCACCAACGGAACTTGTTTCTGCGTTATATTCTTCGACCACAGTGTAGTTTACTCCGTGTTTTTGTAGATTGGTGAAAAAATCGCCCAACCCAGCTCCATAGGCTCCCGGGAATTCCTCTATGTTCAGAATGAATCTTGGAACGTCGACACTATATTTCTTCCTGTCATCAGTTGATGTTTCAAAGAATGCACTTTTGTTTTTGTTTTCCAGAATAACATTGCTAAATTTTAAAAGAACATCTCCTGAATTCTCTGGGTTATAATTCCCGACTGAAATACCCCCTAGGTGTTCCTTGTTCGCTGCTTCCCCTATTATGCTACTGAGAACTTCTTCTGGGGCTCCATCAGCCGTATGTCCACATGTTTCTCCAACACACTCATTAACTACTATCTTTTCATATGGAATATAGCTATATCTAGCCATTTCGCATATGCTTGTATAAGCATAGAATGTTTGTGCTTTATTGAAAAGGGCTTCCGTTGTATTTTCAATTGGTTCGGACATCCCATATCGGTTAAGGATAAAGAAGTTGATATAATCTCCTGCCAAAGCTTCCAAAAACGACAGTTGACTCGACAACAAAGGATTTCCCATATTCCAACTACTGAACGCGAATTCAAACTCGTTGGGATACTTATTCCTTTCAGAACATGTTTTCATTTCTGTTTGTTCTCTAATACTTTTGTTAGATAGCACATTTGCAATCAAGATATAAAATGTGGTGAATAACAATTTTCTTTGCATTTTGAGATTATGAAAATATAAATATACAAGAAGTGAAATTATAACCAAATGATGTAATGGTACTTTGTAAAGTGTAGATTTGAGAAAAGAATTAACATACATTATATTGGTATTAAAGGCGATTGAAGAAAATAAGAAATTATTCATATTATTTAGGTTTTATAACTCAAAAGAATTTAAAATATTCACACTGAATAGGATAAATGCGAAATTAAAAAGAAACATTACATCATTGATATAATTAAGAAAGGAAACTATTATATCATAAACTGCCAATAGATACTTATATGAAAAGGAATATAACAAAGGCTATAAGATACAATAACCATTTTAAACTTGGGAGTTAGACATTGAATAGAATGATTCCTTAAATAAAACTTTGATAGCCCAAGATTACTTGTGATTTCATAAACGCTAACGTACAGGGAACACTGTAGATACAATATAATCTAATTAAAAGTTGTTTGTAGTTCATCATTTACACCCATTGTCTTTGAGTAGATGCATTTTTGAAAATTTTCAATATGACGTATTGTAACGGAGTCGTTCCGTTCAATATAATGTTGGTATAAATCGACTTATCGAGGCACGCTCTAGGTTTATGAAAGCTTGTTCTACTAGAGTAAGTTGTTGGCCTATTCGAATTTGACTTATAACTATATTTTCTATTATTCATATTTCTATAAAATTCAAGAAGTTATTTTTATTAACAATATTTAGTTATGGTTCTGGAATTGTTTCTCTCGTCATCCATCAGAACTATGTCCTAAATTATCTCATTACGTCAAATATACTTGTTCACATAAAACCGTCAAATATTTTTTGAAACTACACATTGATACAAAAAGTATTGTATGGCGAACTATAATTTTCTTAGGTAATTTCGCTTCCTCAATTACAAATAAGAGTAATTTTATTTTTTAAAATTTAAAATTTGTTTAAAAAAGAAAGATGACTAAACGACATTCCACGGACCCTATCTTCACAAAATGCTACCAATTATGAAACCATTACCTATTTCGGGTTATTGTCTGCTTCGACTATTCAAAACCACACACTAAGAAATGGTTAAAACCAAAAGACTTCCAAACAAAATTCCACACAAACCACGCCAGTTACACTCCAACGAATATTCGACCAAGAATACTCTTCTTACATTTATTTTAATTGGGCTTATTTTCGTCGCTGTTGTATTAATCGTATCTAACAGCATTCCCAGAAACAAAAAGAAAACTTTTACACCAAAAGAACCTTCCATTTCGAGTTCATTATCATCTTCTAGCGACATAACAAAAACATTATCTTTCAGCGACGAGATGGATAAAAGCATACTATTTTATTACAACAAATTATACGCAATTATCACTTCTTTCGGATTAAAAAACTACAACAATGATTCTGCTGAATTTTCTTCACGAGTGGCCGACTTGGTGAACAATAAAACTCCGGAACTTGAAGACTTTATTCAAGAAGTGGGAGAGAAAGCGGCTACACTAACCTTGCATTTATACTACGATAGAAATAAACATGAAAACATAATGAATTTTTATAGCTGTATCTTTGACCTTCTAATACTCTTAAATACTTGCTATGACGCATCGAATACTTCGAAAGGCTTAATTGAAAGTATGCCATATTCTAGACAAAAGAAAGCAGAAAACATCTATCGTTTTGTTTTTCAAAATTTCTTCCTAAAATACATTACGAGGATTATGTTTAATTTTATTAACTGCGGCAAAAGAATAATATTCGACCTATACAAAGAGCATATGTTGACATTGGGTACATTTAATATAGCTAAAGAGACAATCCAAATAGAAGAAGGAAGCCTTCCAATATACAATATATTGAGAGGTTTCGTTTATTTATTCGAAAGAATAAAAACGGATATGTTTTCTGAGGGGCTTTTTAATATCGAATTTACACATGACTTTACATTGTCGGTTAAGTTTCTACTTAATAGTATTGACACATTTGTTGATTTTCTAATATTGAATTTCAGCTTAATATTCACCTTGTTATTTGACCTAGATAGGAATGGGAAAATAGTAACGTTTAAGTTGGAAGCATATAATGCTATAGTTAGAATGAATAATGAGGGAGAGAATATGGATATCGAAGAGTGGATACGCGGGGTGTTCGAAAAGTGTACAGAATTTGGTGGTGAGTTGAAAAATTATAGAGATGGTACAAATTCAAAATATTATCTAGAGTTTGTTGAAAAGAATGGAAAATGTTTAGCTCAGTTATATAAATTGAAAAGAAATAATAATTAGAATGATAAATTAAGTATTATGCAATATTTTGTTTCGTGGTTTGGATGGTAATGTTTTGTTTTGTTTATTTTTCGATGATGTCTCTAATAACCAGTGTTGTCATTATTAAAAATATTTTAGTTTTCGTTAATACAAAACGGTTAAAATATTAAAAATTTATATATATAAACATGATTAGTTATAATCGGTTTTCGAGTGGTTATAGCTATGATCGGTGTCGATTATTTTTCTTAATATGAATTTTTACTTTAAGCGGTATTATTTTATTGTAAAGTTATATTTATATATAAATATCTAATCTATTTTCTATTTACTTATTATTTTTATTTTTACCATTATTTCCCATGTGATCCCCGAATTTCCCCAAATTCATTTACCTAAAAAATTTAATTCGCATCCCCTTCTTCATATTTGCCTTTTATTTCTTGAATTTCGTTTTTTATCTTTTCCTCAGCCTCTTGTAATAATTCTCTCCCTTCTTCGAATTTCCATTAGGCTAGTTAGTCCCTTCATTATTCTAAGAGTTTCATACATGCACAATACTTGTATGTACCCTAGATCAGTTTCATTTAAACCTATAAAATTGACCAAACTTTATTCATATTTGTGACTATGCCATTCCACGACATTACAAAACTTCCCGTCCTTATATCACAATTCTCCCTTTCTCTCATATCCATTGCTGTGTTATTATTAGGGGTCGGAAAATATGTGATTTGGTAAAAATCATATATTTTTACCAAATTTCTGGAAATTTTCCACCCATAATATCTCCGATTTGAAGGAATTCATATATTTTATTTTATTGAAAATTTYGAAATTTCAAAATTATTATGAGATTTTAACCAAAATCATATA
>JASNJN010000176.1:0-34823 GCA_030180075.1 Mikrocytos mackini | reverse complement strand
CAAAGTCTCCTGATTATGGATGAAAATGGAATGGATATGCCAGAATATTTCCTTTTTAAAAAACTGGTATAACAAGAGCATCTAGCCATATGATAACATATTTGACAATGTTTACACATGGGTAAGCAACCAAATTGACAGCTTAATTCCGTAAGTTCGACGATCTTGTCCTTGAAAGTAAAAGTTCGGTTGTCTTCAGTTTGAAATAACTTATATCCTTCCTTRTAMRATCTTKKCTATTGTCATTGATATAATTGAGAAAATGTCGGTACTCTCTTAGAAAATCATTTGTATCGGATAGCGCTTTAAAATTGTTTAACATGTTTTCTATTTTAATTCGCCGGGGTTTATTACTTTCCAAATAACAAAGCCTTTTCGTTACGGCCTTAATAAAGTGAAAATAGCACCAAATTTGCCTCGTATTACCAACAAACACTTCATGCCAGGCATTCCATATATTGGAAGCCATATCGCTCATAAAGTATTTTGGCAACTCAAATATTCCCAGTTTCCTTTTAAAATTGGCAAACGCTATTGTTAGTACATCTTGCTGTTCTGTATTGGAGATTATAAATAGAAAGGGAGTTGCAAGCTGACAACTATTGATCACTAATCCGACAGTAAGGTAAAATTTGTATCGATTTGTCGAATGAGTTGTATCGAAGTACAGTTCTTTTTTTGCAAAACTTACGAAATTTGAAATCATATTTCTAGTAGTAAATGCATACTTAAATATGGATTTCCCATCCTTTTCTTGTACAATCCCCGTCTCATCAACTAAATGAATAAACTCCGTATTCTCTTTCATTTTGTTGACAAATCGCATAAATTCATTATAATCATTTCCACCCGTTACGCTTTTCTTTAAATTATATTGTATAACACGAATATAATTTTTCGTAAGAAATCCACTTTTTGGCATATTCGAAACTGAAATAGGCAGATTATCACGATAAAGTCTGGATATTGTCACACCTTCCAACAGTTTGCTTTTTAAATTTTCAATTTGAGTACTTGAAAAAGAAAGGTTCCTAATTTCAAATGAATGGTTGTGGTTTATACTAACTTCTATTTTGATATAGGAATCAGTAAGACTAGTCACCTTTATATAAGAACCACACTTATATGGCTCAATATCGCTATATTTGCACCTGTATGTCTTTTCAATTTTGTTTTCATTGTGTTTTGAATAACTAAAATTGAAATTGCTCTCATTGGTTTTTAATGTGTCTTTTAAAAAGTTACGTAGTTTTAATTTGCTCCAAAAATAATATACGTACGGCCTAGGGGATGCTGCTGCCTTTAAAGGAGTAGGTGTACTAAGAGTTGCAACTGTGTTCATTCCATTCTTAACTTGATCAACTATTCCCGTTTTATTAACTGTCTTGATTGGCGCCTCCGGTATATTGCCAATTCTCTTTTTATTAACAATCCTTTTTAATACTCTGGTTATTGGAAACATTATTTTGCAACGCTTGCAATGATTTCCCCTTGCACATCGAACAATTTTAAAAGGACGAATGGAGAATGAATCTCGAGTACAAAAGCTATTCCTTCGTGCGTTTAGATTTGTGCTATTATTGTATGTATATGATATAGGCAAGACTAAAGATTGTTCTGGGTTTAGAAGCTTGTTGTTTGTCGTATAAGAAGGAGGTTCAGAATTTTTTGTGTTGTCTGTCGAAACAACTTCATCTTGTTTTGAAAAGCCAACCATGGATGTCTGGGAAGTTGAAGATTGTCTTCTGGGTTCGTCTTTTTCTGCAGTAGGCGTACTTGGAAGATATTTAGTCATTCTTATGTTTTCAGAAAATTTAAAATTTAGAATGTCAATTTGCAGGGGATTAGTACATTTAACCACATTTGCTATACCATAATCAATGTTCATATATGTTTACAATAAATGCTACTGGCGATTGTTTTGAGAAACAAGTCACATGTTAAAATAATAACGACTCTCGCAAATATAAGCACCAATATCAACAAAAACGTCATTTTGGTGAATATTAGACATTAATATCCTAACATATTGTATAACTATAATTAAAGCTCATACACACAAAAAATAAAATCTTGGAAAATTAATACTTTCAATAAATATTGGAACACAATACTTACATTTTAATATAATTATATTTGATCAAGATTCAACCTCTAGATCCAAATATATTTTAATAACAAATAAATTTATCAATTTAATTAACAAGTTTCATAATTATATTTTTTAATCAAAACCTTTTAAATTTATAATCAGAAATCTATCCCTTCACTCAAATTTACAACTTTTCCATTTTCACCAATAAAAATGGTATGTTCCAATTGACTAACCTGACTTCTTTTAACATCTGCGAGTGGTGGATATCCTTCTATAAAACCTTCATTTTCCAATGTTTTAAGGCCAATCGCCCAGCCTTTACTTCCATCTTCGAGTATGTCACTGAGCCATTTTTTACAGAACGCCAAACTCCCATGATACTGTACTATCTTTTCAGCGAGTTTCCTCGTTTTAGTGCTTCTAAAAGAGCCCCTTCCCTTGGCTATCCTGGCAACATATTTAATCTTGTTGTTCTTAGATTTATTCAAGAAGTCTAGAGGAGCTAATAAATTCTTGTTAGCAAGCATGTAATGAGAACATTCTGGATATCCTCCAAAATCTTCAACTTGTCCTTTTCCAGTAGAACCAAACGTTTCTATAGCAAAGAATTCACCTTCTACCATTTTTGTATTGTCTTTGTTATTGTATGAAGGAACAGTCTTACCTGAATGTACAACATATTGTCCAACGTTGTGTCCATTCAAATTCTCTACGGCTTTAACATTCACTTGTTTCTTGTCCTCAATTAACTGTTTGTTTCCTCTGTTTTCTTTGGTAGTTAAGTAATCAACAGGTAATTCCAATGTATAGCTTTCCATTACTTCCTTTATTATTTCACCTATTTCACATAATCTAACGCCTGCTCCTGAAGCTTTAATGCCTGCATAGGTAGCTGCTTTGGTTGAGTCTATTAGCGGGTGATAAATGGGATTGTAAGTCAACGAAAATGCACAGTCAATTAGGTATCCGTATGTGTGAACCCCGAAATCTATGCTTATTACGTCTTTGGTTAAGTCTGCAATTAAAGAGTTGCTATTACCAGAGTTAGGAGTGTCGTGCGCGGCTATATGGCCTACAGAAACTCCAGTTGGGAAGGCTTGTCCTGATTTTAGTGGATTATCCACACTATATTGGCAAAGTTCTTTTAAGTCGGCCTCGAGCTTGTTTGTAAATTCATATAAATTTAACTCCTCTTCTATGTAGTTGTATGAACGTGCTCTTACAAGTTTGTGGATTTGAGCGGCTCTTTTGTAACAAGCCATTTTTTCTTTAGGGGAAGGGAGAGTTGGCATCTTTAAATCATCTACCTGCTCTTGTGTCAGAATATTGGGGCCATAGAAGCTGAGATTTGGGCACATGATCGAGCAAGAAATTTTAACTTTTGAAAAAATAAATTGTCCAATATGTTTACAAGAAGTTATCGAATAAAACTAAGAATCAAATTTGTAGTTTCATGTCTCAAAATATCACACAGCTTTTTAAATCAGATTTGAACCAATATCGCTTTAAAAATTATTTTTCTAAATTTTCAAAAGCCTATATCTCAACTCAAACGAAGCTTTGTACTATATGAAGAAGAAAAAGGACAATAGACTATTTAAAACAGAACATGAACGTATAAAAGACTCTTGGGAACAGCTGCAGTATTCACGAGGCATTGAGAAGCCTTTTCTTTTTTCTAAAGTCCGACTAAAGAACACAAACGTACCAAGCGAATTGGTTACAACTGACTACAGGACTTTAACAACTCCTCATACAGATGTCAAGCTTTATTTTGACCCAAAACTGCCTTCATTCTTAAAAGAAACGAACTTTGATCCATATTACACATCAGAAAAACTTCATGAAACAGAAACCCAATCAGATAATTCTTCTCTATTTCTGGAATACTACAAAAATGGGTCTCTTCTTCTTTCTTACTACAGAGAAAAGGTTCAAAATAACAGATTCATTCAACATTATTCGTCTATTCATAACAGCTGCATAAATAAAAACAATAAAGATAATCTAAAGACACCAACAAGCGCAGAACTTCCAATATTTAAAATGAAGAAACAAATAGTCAGTCACTTAATAAAGAATCAAGTTATAATCATAAGAGGACAAACTGGTTCAGGAAAGACAACAATTATCCCTCAAATTGTTAAAGATATGTTTAATGGGACAATAATATGCACTCAGCCAAGAAGAGTAGCAGTGGTTTCTATAGCTGAGTTTGTATCCTCTCAAAGAAAAGTTATCTTAGGAACGGAAGTTGGCTATACAGTAAGATTTGACAATAAAACTTCCAGCTCAACAAAGATTAAATACGTCACAGAAGGAATACTTTTAAAAGAACTTATGGGAGACAATCAACTTTCTAATTACTCACACATTATGATAGACGAAGCACATGAGCGTACCTTGAACACAGATTTAATCCTCGGAATGTTAAAACGTTTAATTAGAACAAGAAAAGACATTAGAATAATAATTTCTTCGGCCACTCTTGACACAGATTCTTTTTCTAACTTCTTTAATAAGCCGCCTATACTTGATATTCCGGGAAACTTATACGAAGTAACTGTAAACTACCAGAACGTGTTATCTAATAAACTTCCTGACTACTTAGAAGAAATATACAAGAAGATAATGAGTTTACACATTTCAAAAGAAAAAGGGGACATTCTTGTATTTATGCCTGGAGCAGAAGAAATAGAAGCACTGTGCCAACTTTGTTTTAATACAGTAAAAGCAAATGAATACGAATCTTTAGTATTACTTCCTTTATATTCCATTCTAGCACCATACAAACAGAAGATTGTATTCGAATCATTTAAAGCAAGAAAATGTGTAATTACTACTAATATTGCAGAAACATCACTAACTGTACCTGGCATAAAGTTTGTTATAGACTGTGGATTTGTAAAAGTAAAACAATTCATTCCTAAACTTGGTGTAGAAGTTCTGAGAACAACTCCTATTAGTAAACAATCAGCCATTCAAAGGGCAGGGAGAGCAGGAAGACTGGAACATGGACATTGTTTCAGAATGTACGATGAAAAGATATACAGGAATATGGAGAACAACCTAATGCCTGAGATTTTGAGAAGTAATCTTAACAGTGTGATTTTGAAAGTACTTGGACTTGGAATAGAAAATTTTGGCGACTTTGATTTAATCAACAATATTGAAAAAGAACTTATTTATGAAGCTTTGTCTAGATTGCATACTCTTAGGACACTTGACAACGAAGGGCACTTAACGAAAGAAGGTGCCATTATAAACGAAATTCCGTTTGACCCAAACTTAGGACGAATGATTGTATACAGTGCTAAATATGGACTAGTTAATGATACTATAGGAATATGTTCTATGATAAGTGTGAATAACAATGTCTTTTTAAGAGAACAACTTTGTGAAGAAGCAGAAATGAAATTAGAGAGTTACAGATGTCCAAACTCTGATCACATTACACTTTTAAACATATTAGACGGATATTTAAAAACAACAGATCGGAAAGATTCTGCAATGACATTTGTGTAAATAAGAAAGCATTAGAAAAAGCGACAGATATATACAAACAAGTTACAAATAGTGTAAAGAATAAGCTTTATATAAACAAACAAATACTTGGAAATAAAAGAAATGAGACTTTAAGGAAGATAGTTTGTTCAGGAAGTCTTCACACTCTTTCGATAGCCAAAAAGATTGGTATATTTGAGAACTTAAGATCACTTATTGAGGCAAAATTACACCCAACTAGTTCATTGTACAACTTACGGCATGATACCAAGGCTTTGGTATACAACGATCTAATTGTTGGAAAGAATACATTCATTAATATAGCAACTGAAATAGATGTAGAGTGGATATATGAGCTTGGAGTTGATATGTACAGTAGTTATAAGTAAATAAGAGATTTTTAATGATTGAAAATTCGATATATTTTACATTGTCAATATATACGTGCATCCTTGTTATATTATATGAGACAGCTGTCTGTGTTTCTCCGTTTTGGTATTTTTATAAAAATCAAAAACTTAGAAAAATTTGTGTTCTTTCTCAAGACAAAGATAGAAGACAACAGCTTCCGAAATACAGAGTACTGACACCAGAAGTCAACTGAATCATATATCTATCTTAACTAAGGTGACAGTACTGAGCTACGCTCGAATGGCGTTTATACATCGAATTAACACTTCACATATCTAACGCACAAATAGATTGTAAGATGGCCTTCACAGAATCAACAATTTCATTTGGGCATACTAAATCATCAAACCGAACCGAACGTAAGCGGATAATCAATAAACAAGTAAATTAGATCAATTCCATTTAAATAGACGTATGGACTAAGTTTTGAAGAAAGTCAATAATATAGATCACATGGATAGTATCCATACTAAATAGTTACAGAAGAAACTATTATAAAATGGCGGTAAAAGTCTTCAAGAAATTATCACTTTCCATTCATATTTTAAAAGAAAACAAAGTCACCCATTTGAGAACATTTTTAATTAGGAAAGTAGCCACACATATATGTAAAACGCTTTAAATTGAGTTTACAACCTCAAAAATAAGTAAAATTGCTCTACAATTACCAAATTCAACCAATTTACATTCATTAAAGAACTCATCTTCAACTAAAAAACTTATAATAGTTATAAATTTTTAAATTAAATCATCAAACACACTTTTACTTTGTAATCCGCTTTTACAATTATAACAATGTTTAGATTACGAGATAATAAATAATTATTTAACTGTTTCAAGCTTTTTTTGTACTTTCTTCAATCGACGGCAATATTACTAAAAAGAATAATGACATAATAACCAACCCGGCCGAAAAACAACAGTATCTAACATAGTTTTTTGTTTTCCCTTTCATTATTTCATGTTCAAATTCAGGCAGCATTTCACTTACAACTAATTTGAGCATCATTCCGATCGTGATACACTCAATCACTTGCATAGTTTTGTTTATTTTGAGGTATTCCAAAATAAAGTATAATATTATTGTGAATAAGTACGAAGAGCCGCAGATACTATTCAATAGTAAAGCTACGTTTTTCTTTCCTGTTTTCTTGTAGAACCTGGAGTAGATGCTAAAGTTCATAGGCACCTCGTGAACAAGGATAGAAAGGGACATCATTGACCCTTGCAAGTTTCCTTCTTTTAAGAACTGGGGAATTATCAACACGCTTTCAGAAATACCGTGTACAAATTTGCCTAATATAAAACCAGTACATTGTTTCTTTCCGTTCTTTACACCAACCCTTTTCCCTTTTCTTTTCTTTGGAACTATGTTTGTCCTCTCGTCGTCTACCAACGCGTCCTCGAGTTTTGCTGGTTCTATGTCGCTTAGCTTTCTCTTAGTTTCTTCCTTTTCGGGGTGGTCGTGAGTAAGATTGTCGATTATGAAAGCTAAGACATAGCCGATCATTAGACAGAACGTCTTAAACTGCGTCTTGCTGATGTGCCCGAACTCTATGTCTTCTGACTTGATTTCAAAACAGTGTGGCAAAAGTTCTAGGAATATGAAGGCTATTAGAACCCCTAGAGAGACTCCGTTGAAGTAAGGGATGTATTTGTTGAATAAGTACTCCGGGACAATGTGGGGAAGCAGACTAGTCGAGAAGAGCAGTATACACCAAATTATGAACAAGAGGGTGGTATTCATTGAAATTTTATTTTGTGGTGTACAGAAAAACAGAAAAATGCACAGGTGTTTTAGATAATACCAAAATGGTTCTCCGCTTACACAGTTCAATTTTTGACACATATGCCGAATTCAGTTAGATTGCGCACTTTCATGCGAATTTAAGGTTAAATTAGATTATTCCGATTTGACAGAAAATGTTCAGTTTAATTCTAAGCCACAATTTGTCATTTCAACTTGTTTTTGTTATATTAATTAGATAAGTATTAATTGTATAATATTCGTGTTTAGTTAACTCTTGTTTATTTAGGGTGGTACTGACAAATTGTGGCAAACCGGAGGTTATCCAAAAAAATTTTTAGGCGGTATCCTGTGGTATATTGCCTAGCATTGAGAGTTCCCAAGTTTTTAGGTGTTCACCATTTTAAATAATTACTGTAAAACTAGAGACTTATAACATGGCGATTCTGAAGTTTAAGAACCTGATGAATGAGATAGACAACATGCCTGCAGCATTGTCACGCGCAGAGCTTATTAAAATGGACGGAGAGCCCAGGGAAAAAAGGAGCGATAATGAGATCAAGACAGAGATGTTCAATGCCCTCGAACGGGAATACAGAGACGACCTAAAGATGACACAAGCCGCCTTGAAAACAAAGCTGAGGGGAATACTTTGCACAACCCTAGTCATGAGCCTTAATATACAAGGGGTGAGCGGAAGGTATTCAGATGATACTGGCTCAAAGTATTTTTCAAAATACAACTAGGGCAAACACTTTTATAAGCCTTCAAATTTAGTGTTTGTAATTGATAACAGACTATTGCTATTTTTGAAACTCAGTCTATTATTGGCACTGGGCATATTTCTGAAACAAAGAAAAATGCCGTAAAACTGACTGGGTGATAAAGGCCCAGGGAAGGTTTATAAACGGCAAGCTCATTTCAAAACACTATTAAAAGTCCATTTGCCTGGTATTAAGTTAACCAGGGCATGGCAGATCGCTAAAAGGTTTATTCACAAAACAAAAAGTTAACTTCTAATTGTTGCCCTTAACCCAAAAGACGCTGGCTGAGTATCTATACACCTAAATAGAAAAAGGGGCGCATGGGTTTATATAAGGGCAATAGATGTGGGAATTGAAAGACTCCAAAAGCCGTTTGAAATGCTTATTCAAAATAAGCCCCTTTCTGCAAGGCTCAGAGTTACAAAAAACTCTTTAAAATAAAAGAAGTTAACAAACCCTAAATAAGGGATCATTTGTTATAGAAAAGTAACCAGACCCTCTGATTTTAAATATTTATTTAAATGAGGGCATATCGGTTTAATAATGTTTTGAAAGTTAAAAGTCAATATAACTGGGTTCAATATAAGCCTGTTTCAAAATACAGTGTTTGTGAAACAAATACTCGTCAAGTCTAAGACTTGTGGAAGGTTTTACCTAGTTTTATTATGGGGTTATGAGTAGGCCAGTAGGTTGAAAGGATAAATTTATAATTAAATATATAATTAGTTTCTCCGTTGCAAAAAAAAAATTTTGAACAGACAAATATTTTCTATATCGTTGTAGCGCGGGTTCTTCCTCGATATATGGTTTAATTCGTAAATAGATTGGACATTTCCTGATAACATTTATAATGTGATCCTCAGTTTCTTCCTTGTGTAATTCTAATCTGGAGAAGAAATCAGCCACAATATTTTCCTCCCCAGGTTTACATTCAATTTTAAAATCAAACTGAGAGATTCTATCAATCCATCTCATTATTCTGGATTTAGATTTGGTGTTTTATTTGGATATAATATACTCAAAAGGCTCTTATGATCAGTGACTAGAAGAAATTTAGATCCCGGCAAATATGCTCTAAAGCAGAGGTGTCAAAAATGAAAAAATTCTATTCCGATTCCGACCGACTCCGGCGTCGGGTCGGTCGGAAAAGTTTTCCTTTCCGATCGCTCATGTAAATTGAAATCACAATTTTTCACAACAACATTTTTTCTGTACATTTTTACTAGCATGTTTGTAATAAAAAATTTTCACCATGTAATAAAACGCTATAAATAATTTCCAACCATAAAATCTTGATTATTGTGTTATTTTATACTGAATAAATACTCTTTTATATGATATATTAAAATAGTCTTAGGATTATCAAATTAATTTGCTCCATTTAAAGTTTTTTCAAGACATATCATATAAAAATACATCTGAATATGTTTTATTTTGACATGATAAGTGCCACAAAATTATTTAAAAATATTTTTTATTTTTATGTCATTTTGAATTCAACATATAAACTTTATAATGATACTAAATCACTTCGTTTGAGGTTTGTGTTAAATTGTGGATTTAATTACACTATATTATTTTATCAAAATTGATATTATATCAAAATAAAGAAGACATGCCTTTTTGGGTCAGAAAATCGGGATTTTTCAATGTTCTTCCGGCCGGTTCCGACCCGATCGGGTCGGAAAAGTGTCGGTCGGGCGGAAGCTGACACCTCTGATTCAAACATGATCTAATAACTTTATTCTTAGAAATAGACATTCCATTATCCAAACTACGCAGAACTTCGCTTACTAATTTCTTTTCGAAGTATGATTTACCTCTACCAAGTGAATCTACTGCCAGAAATTTAGTACAAAAACTAGGTGAGGATAAAATTTCCAGTATCTTTCGTTATCTTCAAGAGTTCTATTACTTTTTAGTTGTAGACGAAAGTTATATCAATGATAACTTCGTCACAAACATTCTAATAGGAAGAATTGATCAGCCCGATAGAACATACCTTGTGGAATCATTGCCTTCTGATTCACCGGTGAATTCTGGCAGTATGATTAGGTTAATTGACGACACTGTTATCAAATTAGGATTAAAAAGGGAGCACTTCCTGTTATTGATATCTGACGCCGCATCGTACATGATAAAAGCGTTCAATACACTATCGTCTCTTTTTCCAAACCTGTATCACGTCTTGTGTCTCTCTCATTTGTTGCATAACTGCTGTATGAAAATAAGAAATTATTTTTCAAAAGCAGATAAATTAGTTGCTACAGTTAAGAAGTTGACACACAGAAATAAGTACAGAAGAAAACTATTCAAAAGAATTGGCGCCCCTCCAACACCAATAGTCACTCGTTGGGGTTCCTGGTTAAAAGCAACAAAGTATTACTTTAAAAACTTTAAAAGTATAAAGAGAATAATTAACAATATGGCCGGATCAGGGAAGTTATTGGAAAATGCGAAATCGGCAGTGAATGATGAAGGAATTCACATCGAATTGGAGAAAGCATATGGTTACTACCAGTGTTTAAACGAAACAATTGATTTACTAGAAAACAAAACATTAGATTTAGAAACAGGGTTTAAAGTAGTGACCGGGCTCAATATACCAAACGATGTAGTAGGGATTACGAACTATATTTCCAAAAGAATCGTAAAAAATGGAATTTCGAAGATTATAAAAGCGGCAACAAAAAACGGGGAATTGGCACATATAATAAATAGGTATCTATTGAAAGCACAATGCACATCGGTTGATGTGGAGAGGAGTTTTAGCCTGCTTAATAATATGTTGAGGAGCAACAGACAGTTTAAGATGGAAAATATCAAATGGTATTTAATAAATAATTATAATCAAATTTATGATTGATATGCATGAATCGTTTTATTAGAACGATGTTAGTATAGGTTTAATTATTTCATCATTTTATCTTCAAAACATTCACTCTATTATATAAATTAAGTAGTTAAGATTATATTTGTAACATAAACTATTTAAGTTGCCTATTTCACAAAGTATAAACGTTCTTAGTTTGTTAAGTATCTTGCCGGCTTAATGTTCTTAGAGCATCTTAAATTCTTGATATCGTTAACTTCCTTTATGATAAATCTTTCTCAACAAATTCCGAATTTCTTTTTCCTAATATTATGCTTATAGTTAAGACTTGTAAAAGCTTATAAACTTACGTGGTTCAAAAGGAGTGTAACTATCATTGTCTTGAGAATGGAATAATATCTTTATAATTCTGTCAATCGCATTCTGAACACGAGCTACTTACATCCCAACCCAAATTTCCATATGGTTAAACATCTTGTTTATTACGCATGAACGCGTCTTCATGTCGGAAAATTAATAAAAAGTTGTAATATATCTCGTCTTACAGTTTAGCATTGATATAAATCGATGTACTGTGTTGGTCTGTTGAATGAAACAAAATATTTTGTAACCCATATATAGTGCCCCAAACCTGTTAATAGATACATAGGCAATCCGTTTTATTTTTGATACTTCATCTCTATAATCATATTGTTCCTTGTAATTCTAATAAATAGTTTTCTTATAGTGAATAATAAATAAGTTGACTGTTCCCATGGCTCTAGAAAATTAAAGGTGTAGAATTTCCTAGAAACGTTGCTTTTATATAAACAAACTATATATGAGCGATTATGGAAACCCCTATCAGAAGTTGATATAAATGTCTATGTTAGGAATTTGAAGGGGGTTAGCTTCTTTTATTGGAGTATTATCACACTCAAACAACAAAGCCATAAATTATTATCTTTGTTGTCTTGTCTTTTCGATAGTGTTGTATGAATAGGTTTAATTCTTTAATATAACTTCAACAGCTTTCTTTTCAGTCTTACTTTGAATGTGTCTAGAACTAGTTTAATTGAAGGTAGATTTTATTTGTTAGTGTATTCAAAGATGTTGCTATTGATGAGTATTTTGTTTGTATAGGTTTTTCTTGGTAAATAATGAGATACATCCCCTATTTCAACATGAGTTCAAATTTCTTGCTTCAATGTTTATATCAAATAACCAGGCAGTTCGGTGTTTGTTTATTTCCCATGGTATGTCCTGTGTTTTCTGTATGGATCCGATTTATTTTTGAAAAATCAAATTTAAAAATGAAAGAAAGGTCTCTTACAACTACAAGAGAACCTACACAACAACATCAATATAAAAGACAAAACTGATGGACAATTATAATAGAGATGACTCAAGAAACCAAACAGAAGATACTGTCTGAGTTCGCCTATTATGAAATGGATTCACATGGTTTGGGAACCAGGCGACACAACAGATCCAAATTTCAGTACTAAAATAATTTCCGACGGAGTTCTCAGAGATAAAATCCTTTAGACGAACAGACAAAGGAGCACCAGCAATAAAGAACTTCGGCTTAGTATTGTACAAAGGTTAATCTACAAAAAGAAGAACGAAAAAAACTAACAAAAGGCGAAAAATATAAAAACTTGAAATCCATATCTGACAAAATAAACAATGTTATACTTATGAAATCTAATAATACATTTGAACGCTATATGAAATTTATTTCAAAATGGGACAATTTCTTGTCAAAGGCAAAAGAAAATGAAATAAACAAAATTTTGGATCAGGTAGGAGAGTTGAACTTATCGCAAGAGTTAAACGAGTCAATTGTGAATAACAAAGAAAAGTTACATTTAAAATCAAATAATATTACAAATAAACCATATAACATAGATGATTGTGGGATTAATAAACATGAAATGAAAAAGTTCGCAGACAAATCGCTTGAATTCGAAGAAGATGAAAATATGAAAATAGTAAATTTTAAGAAAAAAACAAATCAAACACCCAAAAAAACTATTACTACAGAAGATATTACACTGTTGTCATCATGTATAGACCAACGAAATGACGTAGAAGTACCGGATACAAACATAAAGAAATTCAAAAGTTCAATATCGGAACATTATGAAGAACTACCGGAAAATTTTGATATTGAAACTAAGAAACCTAAGGGACGACCAAAGGGTACTGTTAATAACGTAATCGGATTACCAAAGAGCAAAGATGAGTATATTAAATAACTAAACTAATAAGTTACAAACAATTAGAATTTAATGGTATTTTGATTCAAATATAACAAAATATATTGTCAAATTTTAACTCTTTAATGATATTGGATTGTTATCATTATTGAAATATGGATGTTGTATGACTTTTAAAGTATTTCCGATTTCTTCTTATAAACATAATACTTACATTTCATACAGTATACCCAAATATCAATCAAATGTTAGACTTAGTTTATGTAAGATTTTCAATAAGAAGTAATTTCGTGTATTCAATCATCTTTAAATTGTAAAGTAGTCTACTTCAGCCTTATATGGGGTTGGTCTTTTAGTGCATGTCGTATGTTTATTGTATATTTCGTAGGGAATCCACAAATGTCCTCAGCTCATTTATTACTTCATAATACTCTTGTTGGTTCTATTATTATGCATGATGTATGGTGTGTTGTTAGTATAAGTTTGTTGTCTTGTTGCTGTGGGTATTTGATGTGTGTAGATGAGTACAATAGCAGACAATCTTTTTGGAGTTTAAAATTTAAAATGTTCCATGTAAGTTTTGTTTATTACAGTATCCAACATCTATAACAATAATTATGAGAGTTATTTGTTATCGACATAACACGCTTTGTATAAGATAAATAACAAAAATAATTTTTTAATACAAAACCCAATTAATCAAAACAAGAAGGTTTTGACGTGCCAAATTCGATATACAAGCTAACATCTTGTATATAAAGACAATACTCTTCTAAAACAGGTTTATTTTAACACGTAATTTTGGTGCAAAGAGACGTGACGAAATAAATAGTTTATTTGTTGCAAAAATTGAGATTTTTGTGTTTCAATTTTATAATTAAAATTTTGTATATAATTTTTATGCTTGGTCCAATTTTACGTAAAAAACACCCCAGAAATTTAACACTATTTAAAAACATCATCAAATTTTTGTGGGCTTATAAAATAATATTTCTCAGCTTATTTTCCTGTTTCAATTTTAATGTGCACATCAGTGTACATTTTATGTTCGGCTTTTTCCTACTTGCTTTCCAATTTGTTCTACAGACAACAAATAATTTGTACAACAAAGAGACGTCTCGTTTTACTGTATTACTAGCTAATTATCGAGATGTATTGTGTGGGCCGACTATTCTAAATATTTTTAACAGAGCACACAATCCAGAAAGAATATACGTTATAATAGCACAGGAAACCTACCCAGGAGACGATGACTGTTACAGTGTTTTGGAAGACTCAATATTTAGCCTACAAAATTCAAAATTTAAAATTTGGTTAAATAAAAACTTATCTATCATCCGCAAGAAGGCTTCTGAGGCTGTAGGACTTCACATGAACGTATACCAAGCTCACCTCTTACTACCTGACGATTCAGGATTCCTTCTGAAAATAGACTCACATTCTGACTTTCTTCCAAATTATGACATTGATATGATAGACCTATTCAACAGAGTAGGCGACGAGAATGCAATATTCAGCAACCACACACTTACATGGAGTTACAGGACCGAGCTTATCAACAACAAGTCCCCCCCATTCGTCAGCACAACATGCGCTCTCTTATTCCTCACAAACAACATTTTCTTTCTTTACTACAACGAATTCATTAAACCTGGAGACTTTAAATGCTTTGAAACGCCCGGTGCTTGTCGCAGTAGTATGTTAGTAGCCAGCAACATTTTCGGCCGCGCGCATTTCTTAAGCAAAGTCCCTTACGACAAGTACATGTCTTATTTGTTTTACGGCGAAGAACCACTGTACGCAATTCGTCTTTACACACACGGCTACAATTTGTACCTCCCAAAATACAATTTTGTGTTCCATTACGCACAACCAAATAAAACGCTCCGTGAGAAATTTGAAGCGAAAAGAAACTTTGATGATAAAGTTTATCAAAAGACGCTTAATAGATTTAGATTGGTGCTGGATTTGGATTATGATAAAAATAATGTTGAAAATAGAGAAATAGAAAAGTTTGGAATGGGTAAAGAAAGAACGGTTAAAGAATTCTTTGAGTTTATTGGGATTAATGATTATAAAAATGTGTTTAAAGGAGCAAAAAAAGAAAGTAAAGAAAATAGAAGTGCTTGTAAAGCGTTTATAAAATTAAATAGAAATTAATAAATAAATAAGAAATAGATATATAAATAGATAGATAAATAAATATATATATAAATTCATAATTGTGAATAGATGAATTTGTGTATTTATAAATGAAAATACAAATTTTTAAAGTGCCGAAAATAGAAAACTGTGTATTGTTAAAATAGGATATCTGCTATAAATGTAAGGTGAGTTCTAAGAAAAGAATTGTTATTATATTTTACAAGAAAAAAATGAATTTCCCCAAAGTATGTGGGAAATTCCCGGGGATTGATACAAATGTTCATTTTTGATTTATTATATTTTAAAGGTCTAAATATTTATTAAAATTTGAAAATTCCTACAAAATATGAAACAAACATGACGGGGACCCGTGTAGTGTGCACATAATGTTCGTATATGGATTTTTGTGACATTAGGTTTTTTTTATAAAATTTAAGATTTGTTTTTATAATCAAAATACCTTATTTAAATTCAAATTCAAATTCAAATCATTTCACTTCATGACTCAAGGACTCGTCACTCTTCCTCTCCTTATAAGTAGGTCTTATTCTTTTAATATTAATCGTGACTTGTTTGTTTGTTTCTTGAATCATAACTCGGTTGTCATCTATTACCTTTACTATCGCATATGGTCCTTCCCAATACGGACTCAACTTGGAGGTTCGGATGTTCTTCTTCCAAACTGTTTCTCCTACTTTGTATCGATAGTCTTTACGCTTTTTGTTACGCTCTTTCTCGTCATTCAAATACTGTTGTCCGGCCTCCAGAATACTATCCTTAACTAGATGGCTAATATTTCGTTTGAATGGATCAATCACGGAGAAGTGGTCTTGTAGTTCTTGAGGAGTCAATTTCATTCTTCGATTGTAGTTTGTGTTCAATCGGGTTTCTATTATTTTCTTTAACTCACTTCGATCCGCACCCTTTCTTATTCGTAAGATTCCCGAGATTAAGCTGTTTATTCTTTCTGAAACCCCATTTCCTTGAGGGTTGTATGGTGTGATATATTTATTCTTTATTCCCAATTGTCTGCAGGTAGATTGGAATGAAGAGGCAACGTACTGTCTTCCGTTGTCCGAAAGCATGTGAGAGGGTTTGCTATGGGACTCTTTCAAATATTTCTTCAACGTCCGTATCATAGCATCAGCATCGATGCTTTCTGTTACGTAAACTCTTGTAAATTTTGTAGTTAAGTCCGAAAAAGTGATAAAGTAGAATATGTCCTTCTCTCTCTCCCCGGCGAATTGAATCGCATCAAATGGACCAATAATATCACTTGAAAATCTGGTGTGTGGGACTGGACAAAACAAATTTCCTTTTAGAAGTCCGATTGCATTGTGTTTAAGATGTTTATTCTTCTGACACGAGTCGCAGTTTGTTACTTCCTTATAGATTGATTCTTTCACATTCGCGATACAGTAGAATCGCTTTAAATTCAAGTAGGTAGCTCGTATACCTGGATGTAGTAGTTGTTTGTGAGCATCATGTATAAACTCTTTTGTTGCAGATTTGGGGATACATAGTCTTCCCTCATAATCGACGTAATAGTCGACCCCACAATGTGTCATGGTAATAAACTTTCTTTTCTCTTCTGGAGTCATACCTGCTTGCTGTATGGTATGAATATATCCTGTTGAGAATGGGTTGTCTGTGTTGGTGACTTCGGTGTTCATTATCCTAGACAGTCCGTCTGCAATCTTGTTTCGTTTTCCTTCTATAAAGTTAATAGTGTACGAGAATTCGGATAGTAGAAGTTTCCATCTTTCTCTTCTTTTGGTTAAGGGATTGTCGTTGACAAGGTTTTTATTGTCAGAGTAAATGTTGGTATGTGAAAAGAGTAGTAAAGTCCTGAAGAATTCCAAGCATTTATAAATAGCGAACATTTCTCGTTCGGTCACGGTATAATTTCTTTCTGATTCCGTGAGTTTGTGGGAGTATAGACCTATAATGTTTTCTTTTTGTCTAAGTATTCCTCCGACGCCAATATCACTTGCGTCTGTATTTAATTCGAAATCCTTCGTGAAGTCGGGTGGACAAATTTCTAACCCCTTCTTTATGTCATTAAGGAGGGATACCTTCTCCCTCTCATCTTCAGAAGACCACGTAAATGAGGTTTTGGGTGACAACTTCTTTGTAATGAAATTCATTCTTTCCTCGCGTTTATTATGGAAGATCTGAAGTAATTTAGAAATCCGTTCAATTTCATGAGTTGTTTACGTGTCTTTGGAGTAAAGTTAAGTATTTCATCAATCTTTTCAGTGTTTATGGTTGCACCAGAGTGGGAGATATGGTGTCCTAAATAAAGCACTTGCTGTTTACTCTGAAATTTTAATTATAAACCTAAAATTGGACGGATATAGTTAATATTATAAGTTTTATAAAATGTTATAGTTTACAGTACGTTTCATTTGCACACGGTGGGTTGCTAACATGTTTAGGTTTATATTGAACATTCATATCATTTCAGATAAACTTATATTAGGATAGAATATGTAAACTTCCATTCGATTAATTACAACGATCTGTTGTCTGTCCATTCAGTGCATAATATGAAACTTATAATCTTATTGTCCATTAAAACTTGAGTATATTTATTTTTATTAAAACTCTGTTCACAGCTTATATTCAAAGGATGGCTCATTTTGAAGTAGACTGCTTAGTAAGTTCTGCTTTATAAAGACGACATTCGTGGTGTTATTATTTTTTGAATGTGATTTGTACAGGCTCGGTGTACCACATTAGTTAATGAGCTACGATGTCTCTTTATCAGTAGTTTAGGCTTCTTATGCTGTTTGCCTAAAAATTCGGATGTTCGCTCCAGTATGGTTTATTTATTTATGTAACCATTTCAATTCCTTCATTAAGTTTACCTAGGAGTGGGTTGTTTGGTTGGTTTATGTGGGAGAATCTCAAATTAGCCATGCCCCTACTCTTTTCTAGTTTGAAATATGCTTTTATATTATAAGAAGAAATGGCCAGGGAGTATTGGATGGATTCGCAACTAAACTTCATAATTAGAGATTTGACTTACGAATATTCGTTTTGGAAAATTCGAATATTTATTAAAAATCGTTTGTTTCACTATTCTGAATATTTGTTGATTTTGTGATTTTCAAATATTAAAATTTGGAATTAGTCTAAAAYTCCATCTAATGTTTAGCGTTTTAATCTAGAATGACGAAATATAAAACAAAAAATGTTATCTCGGGGTTCTAATAATTTATGATTTTTCATATTTGATAATTATTTAAATATTCACGTCCTTAAGAAATTGTGCTGCAAATTTTTGAAAATTTTTGGCTGTCCAATTTTGACATATAATGTTGCATATTTAACCAGACAATGTGCATATAATGTTGCATATCTCGGGTAAAATGTTTGCATATCGTGCACGTCTCTGTACATTATAGAATATTCGTATTTTAATCAAAACTTCCGAGTTTAAGACAAATGCTGCGATTTTAAGATTTATTAACTTAAATGAGTCGATTCCCGGAGTGATATACGATTTAAACATCTATTTATCTGGGCTTCTGGATTTATATCGGATTTTATTTTCACAATGTTCACACGGATAATTATATTTTCAAATTTATAGGGGTTAAGTCATTCGGGATTTTTTACTGCAAAAAATTACTCAATGTATCAAAAACTTATAATTATAGTTTGATAATATAATTTACAACAAATAAACTCCGCCCTAGTTCTACAAATTTTTTAAAAAACTATTTCAATAATTTACCTAAGAAATCAGTTTCATTTATAGAACTAAAACATGTATCTTTTTTTGAGCTTGCCGATACTTATAGTGAACTTGATCTTCTCATCAATAGCATTCTACGACATTTGGAAGCACTATAAATTTTCAACATTCAAACCAAGGCTGGTTTTGGTGGCTGTTACCATATTTTCGAACATACCTTATTCTGTGATCTTTATATTCCCAGATATGATCACCAACGGGTTCTTGATGAATGGCACGCTCTGCTACTTCTATGTGTTGATTTCACACTTTTATATTGAGAAATATATTTCATCATAACTTTTTTGCTCTCTGTGCTTCAATAATATTTTATAAAATCAAATGCACCATGTTTTTATGTAATAAAAAGACATAATCCCAGAGGTTTAGGTTGTATATGTATATTTGTTAAATTTTCACATATTTTCTAAAAAATAAAATTTTAAAATAACTACAGACCAATTCCGAACAACACAGACAACTTCACGTCAAGAAAAAACAGGAACCTTTCCCTACTTAACTATTTCACCCTTCCTTGTTCTACATAAGTATTCTATAACATACAGTACACTCCAAGGGAACATCCATAAACGGTATGAGCAATATACGCACATAAACACGCGTTTGGGTCAGATTGGCCAATGAATGACCACATCCGTGTACACTTTGTCCAAACGAGCCTTACTATAGTTAGAAATAGAAGATATTCATACTTGTACTGTTGTGAACCAGGGACATACAAGTATACAACGATAAAAGAACTTAAGCGTGCCTTAGTATTGGGTTACAATGGAGTTCTACGAGCGTGTTTAATTATACATGGCGTAAACACACATAACAACATATTACATGAGAATAAGATGTTGAAAGGAAAGTATGAGAAACATTATGAAACAGAAAAATAGCTGTTATTAAAAAAAGGCTAGGTTATAAACTTGGAATTATTAGTTTGGGTTAAATTTAATTCCGAAGTAAATAAATCAAGAATATTACAATAATATTAAGTAGTGTACAATTAAATAATTATGTATTGTTTATAATTTATTTTTTCTATCTGTATACAGTGTAAATAAATGTTCACTATAAATATATAAATAAAAATTAATAAATATTTATTTTAATATTTTTGATTTATTTACTTCAAAATTCACTCCCATATAAACTATAGATTTCACGTTTCATTTCATGATGTCTTTCATACTTTGTTAATGTTTCTCATACTTTCCTTTAACATCTTATTTTCATGTAATATGTTGTTATGTGTGTTTACGCCATGTATAATTAAACACGCTCGTAGAACTCCATTGTAACCCAATACTAAGGCACGCTTAAGTTCTTTTATCGTTGTATACTTGTATGTCCCTGGTTCACAACAGTACAAGTATGAATATCTTCTATTTCTAACTATAGTAAGGCTCGTTTGGACAAAGTGTACACGGATGTGGTCATTCATTGGCCAATCTGACCCAAACGCGTGTTTATGTGCGTATATTGCTCATACCGTTTATGGATGTTCCCTTGGAGTGTACTGTATGTTATAGAATACTTATGTAGAACAAGGAAGGGTGAAATAGTTAAGTAGGGAAAGGTTCCTGTTTTTTCTTGACGTGAAGTTGTCTGTGTTGTTCGGAATTGGTCTGTAGTTATTTTAAAATTTTATTTTTTAGAAAATATGTGAAAATTTAACAAATATACATATACAACCTAAACCTCTGGGATTATGTCTTTTTGTTACATAAAAACATGGTGCATTTGATTTTATAAAATATTATTGAAGCACAGAGAGCAAAAAAGTTATAGTGAAATATATTTCTCTTTTTTAAAACTCCACCCTACAAACATTACCGTACTTTACGAGAAAGAATGCCTCACACCAATCGGCGTATTCGATTATTGAAACTTACAATACACAGCTTTATTTCTACATGAATTATTAAGGACGATTGTTTACTGAACATTCTTCTTACAATTATTACAACAAAATCTTGACACATATTTACATCGACACATCTTTGGATTGATTGGAAAGTATTTCGAATGTTTGTCGATTATGTACGTTGATCTTCACAACAAACAACTTTTTTGGAGGAGATGACCGAAAACGAATAAAACGCCTATTCTTTAGACACTTATCTAAATGGTTTCCCACATTTATTGAAATAGATATATATTGCTTTAATTCTTGAGCCCTTCGAATTACAAATAGGAACAAACGTCGGGCTTGGCCAATATGTATATTTTTATTGGCGGAATGAATCAGCTTAATTTATACTGACATTAAGAAAGAGCGGAAGGGACATGCTATATCAGTTACTACGATATTAACATGAGTCAGATGGGTATGTTAGAAACGATATATAGAACATTATGACACACAGTCATCAAACCATATAAATGTCATTTACTAACTTGGAAATAAAGGCAAATGAATACATTGATTGTATAACAAATGTAAAAAGTATTATGTAGAAATAAAATGACAAACCAATACAAGATTTTAATGTTCATCGTTTAATTGGTTTATAAGTTTGGCGTAGGAATTATAAAACCCCAAATAAATCAATAAAAAGATAAAGAGTATTCATTAAATATTAAATTAATTATATCAAATTAGTTATTTATTTTTGGTCGCCAATATCATTTAAAAATGCGTAAGCTCGTAACTTTTCCTTGTTAAGATTAGATTTTCTAGAATTAATATAATAACCTAAACGGCTAAAATGACCTTCTACCAAGCTAGTTGATCCCATTACACTTGCGTTTTGTATGAACATTTTATATAATCTTGGCAACGTGGTTTTATATGTAGCCCAGAATCTTAAACTATCTCTAAAAATTTCTTCAGGAATTGCACGACATAGGTTCAAATATTCGTCTACCTCACATAATTCTCCCTTTTCTACTCGGGGAGTTCTTATACTCCCGAAGTCTGTTGTTTCTTCGCGAGCCTTGTTTCCGATAACTTTTCCAATTTTCATCTGCTTAGTTTTACCTCTAACTGACTTCTTTCTGTTCGTAGCAAATTCCTCCACAATATCTTCATAATCATCTGTATGTTTATCATCGTCTTCAAAGATTCCGTCTAGATTGATGTTATCTCTGATTTCCTCAATGAATAAATTTCTCCTAATGACGGGAATCCAAGATAACTGGCTAAACTCTGGATGTAGAAATGATGCTGTTAGAAGTTTAGTGTATGCATCCTCATATGCGGTCATTTTGTTGTCGAATACTTCTTGTGTTTTTGTAGCTAGTCTCGAGATGCTTATGTCGCTGTCTTCTTTGTTCTTTATTATGTGATTTCTTAATGTGTGTTGAAGTGGTAAAAGAATATGAAGCGTGTACTGGAGTTTCTCTACATCCTTAGTTGCGATATAGAATGGTTTTAAGAAATCAATAAGTTTAGAAATTAAATTTTTGTTCAAATCTCGAACCATATTAAAGTGGTTCTGACTTTCCAGATACTGTTTGATGCTGTTGAAATTCTTCATAACTTCAGACAGCAAACAATACCTCGCATTCCATCTAGTTAGACAAAGGGATGGCAATTTAACTCCGACTGCCAACTTAAACGAAGAAAACTTACTCATCTGAGAAATCTTGCTACAACACCTCAGTAATTTAGCAATTAATATACCCGGCTCGTTGAAAACTGAAGAGATGACCGTATTTAATCGATGTGCAAAACAAACTAAGCTCAGGCACTCAGGAAATAAATTCACTATATTAGAGCCCATGTCTGTAACTACACAAGAAATTCCTTTCTGTTTTAACTCAAATTCATTTAAAATGAGTGTAACTTCTCTTTTAATTTCTACTTTGGATGCAACATCTATTGATTGCGTGGACAGGTTTCTAGTTTTGAAATTATGATTCTCGTCTATGTATGCGATAAAAACCGCAAGAAATTTAGTACCCGTTGTTTTCTGAGTCCAAAGATCCATGTACAAAGAAAAACTAGAAAGCTTCCTCGTAATTAAAGTGAATTTTTCTTTTTTATTTTCATAATATTTCGGAATCATATTGGATAATGTTGTTCTATGAAGTATGCTATCTTGTCCAATAACTATATGATTCTTATATGCAAGAAGTGTCAAGTCTTTTACGAATGTCTGGAATCCTTCAACTTCGACTATTCGCATAGGAATCCAACAACTGATAACAAAATCGAATATAATATCGTTGAGTTTTTTTTATTTTCTTGGGTAACTTTGGAATTTTGAATAAAAGATAAAATGGATGGGGTGTGGTCGTTAAATGCGCATCTGTGTGATAGCAATGAAGATGTCCCAGTCTTTTTGCTATGGTAAGAATACACCTTGTAGCAGAAATCGCAAACAGCATATTCGCTATCTGTAATCAGTGAGAATTTCAACCAGGCTGCACTAGATGAGTTTGGTTTGTGAAGAGATAGCTTCTTAACTTGTAATTCTGTTAGATATATTCCCGACTTCAAGATAAATCCTTGGGCTAATTCCATAAAAATTTAAAATTTAAAAATATCAAAACTATCGGAATTTTTCATAAGACCATATTTAATAATATAAAACAAATTATAAACAAATTCTACAACTACAAACATCATGACATCTCAAAAACATTTAATATAGCCCATAAAGATAAAAGGCATTCATGTGAGCGTTTTTCGTGATTTTTTGGCTTTCTTCCGCCCGAACCCGACCCGATCGGGTCGGGTTCGGGCGGGTCGGAAATTCTCATCTCTGGTTTAATCACATAATATCGGCGTACTATAACTCAATCAAAGAAACATACAGAAATATTCCCATATACATTATTGGAATAAACTTTCAGAAGAGACCGAATATGGCAGAGGATATTTGCACATAAAATAAAAAATTTTATATATGTTTATTTTGACTCTAAGCGATATATTTTGTTTCTCATCAAGTTTTAACCATGATCTGGGGCTTAATTTTTGATTTATTTCCTTGGTTAAAAATTTTCCTTTATAATCTGCGAATTTTCGGAATTTCTTCATTTAAAATTTGAAAATCGAAAAATGGTAACAAATAAATGTAATTTTTTTGGTAAAACAAAAATCAAAAACCGAGCCCCAGATCTATGTTAAAATTTGATGAGAAACAACATAACTAATTGCGGCGATATTTGCACCGAATATACATAACTTAAAATTTGAGGACTTAATACCAATGATTATAAAGTTTGAAGCGAACGGAAAAAGCAACGAAGAAATCTCTAAACTAAATTTCGAGATTGAGAGCTTTCCGAGAAATGAATTGGAATACCAACTTTCTCGTTGTTTCAGAAATTCAAGTGCAATAGATAACTTCTATATGAAACGAATAGACGAGACGGGAAACATTAAAACAGTATCACATTTGGAAGGTTATTTTCTGGGTTGGGTTCTGGAAATGACAAGTGAAGATTCATATATTAAACACAGAAACAACTTAAATTTTAAACATTTAATTGATACGCCTGAAATACTAAATAAGGCATCTGAAAGAAGATAGGTGAACTAAAAGTAAATAACAATTGTAATTGAATTTTACAAAATTAAAAAGACATGTTTGGAAGTCTCTGTTTATCTTGTGTGGTTTCATTGGAACTAATATTGTTTGTAAGTTATAAAATTTTTAAAGTACATAACAGGTTAATTTTATCAAATATTTTAAAATAAATAAATTGTTTAACATCAAAATATACGATTGTCAATATAAACTATTGTTTATTGAAGTGTTAAATTATACGGTATTCTACAAAACAAATTAACATATAAATTTACTAAACAATCTTTGTTATCACTCATAGGTTCATCTTTTATATTCCATCGTCAAATTCTTCATTGATTCTTTCCTGCACAATCATATACGAAGCTCCACTTACAATATTATTTGCCACGGAAATAAATGGGAATACTGTCAGAAACAAGTTTAGACTAATGTTCAGCTTAAACAGCTTGTTAGTCCGCCCTTTAGTGGCGTTTATCAATATTATCTGCAAGAAACTGAGTAAGAAGCTAAGCAGCAGGCTTTCTATTATGAAGAATAACTCTATCGTTGGTAGTTCAAACAAATGTGCTTTGTTCCTACTGTAAAAGTAAATAATAGATTCTTTACTACTCTTCAACAAATCGTTTCCTGTTTTCACACTAAACAATAAGGCCTGTTTAGTATAGAACATTGTCGTGTCTAAAATAAATGGAAACACAGTAAAGATTATCTTTTCCCAACAGGTGACTTCTATAACACTTTCTCCGGGTTCGGTAGGCTCTTTTATTTGTTCTTTAATATCAACTTTGTTTTCATAGCACTTGTACCAATACCTGTACTTCTCCCTCGAAGTCAATATAATGAACAGGTTTCCGCCTATAGACAAGAGAGACATTTTGCTGATAGTTCCTAAGAGTTGGTCATAGATTGTGTTGTAAGATTCGTCCATGACCTCGGTAACGGTTTTATTGTCTTCTTTGTTTTCGGTTCTGAGAAGGAAAAGGGCTCCGAATGAAAAAGCGAGCCACTTCTGAACCGACGTAAAGACAAAGTAAGAACAGCAATTAATAAGAAGGATAACAAAGGCCGCGGAATTCTTCCAGTTCTTCAATATAGACGGGTTCTTGATTAATGTGTCTGCTGCGTCCTGGAAATTGTCTTGATCAAGTATTTGCAGAAGGAATGTGTTTGTGCAGTTGAAGAGGAACACCACCATTAAGTTCGTTATCAGAATCAAAGCCAAGTCTATAATGAGGTGTGTGAAGTTGGTTCGGATTAGAATTAGGGCATTCTTTACGGACAGCTGGGTTACTTTGTAGAATCTTTGGTTGAAGTATATTACTATGGAGAGAATTACTACGTAGATAAAGAGTACAATTAGAAATACTTTTGATGTGTAGAACGAAATGAGTATCAAAGCCAGGCAGAACATGGCCTGGATTGTGTAGAAGAATTCTATGAAGTGAGAACCAATTAAGAAGAGCACACATAAATATAACGGAAAAGAGACGAATGAGAATACAGAAATTCCGAACAGTGTCTTCAGAAGTAAGTTTATTTTGTCGAAACCATACAGACGGAGTCCTGATAAGTAGAACAGAACAATTGAAAGTATTAACGACAGTACCATAGTTAGTAGGAATACGTCCTTTGTCTTTCTATACGATATGTCCCGTTTATTGTGTATTAGCGTGCCATAATCGGCCATGGTAGTCTTGGAAATTGAGTTTGAAAATAAAATCTAAATTTACAAAATAAAAATGTTGAGATTTTAGCTACAAAGTTGTGATGTTTATATATTTTGTATTTCGGCTAATTTTAAACAAACCCAATTTCTCTATTATGTATTTACATGTATAATCTACACCAAACTATCACATTGGAATTTTAAATTGATAATTTATGACATTTACTTTATTTAATTGTTTTGTAGTTGTGTACACTTGAAGGGAAAATATCAATCACTTTTGGCTGGGCTATTTTTAGCAATAAATGGTATGTTATTGATAAAATTCACAACATTGTTTACCAGCTTCTCCGAAAATCTACTCTGAATCTTGGCGTCTCTAATATGTTTTCCAATAATCATTTGGGCATTCTTTTTGTTTTCTCGATCCACAAACATGTAAATAGCGAAAGTTAAGAAGACTAACACTAGAAACAGAATAATTTTGGGCATGTTCTTTCTTGTTAAATCCCAAGATCCCGATCTGGGATTCATTCCTTGGTGGCGTGCTCTTATTGCCTCTGCGTCGTCCTGGAGCATTTTAAGTTTTGCGTGTAGTATTTTGGCAAATAATGATCGAATTTTAAAGACATTTTTAATACAATTTATGAATCAATAATGGTTTTATTCAAGGTTTTACATAGATTTGAGTTGTTTTTGTTATTCATTTCGCCCATGACAACAAAATCGTACATTTTTGCTGCAAAATTTAACTTTTCAAAAAAAATTTCACCCAATTTTGGTAGTATTTTCCGAAAAACCATCAGATCGCTTGCAAAAGAAGTCAAACATGTTAGTTTTGCTCTAGAACATTATTTACAATTCAAATTAAACAAAAAAAATGTCTTTAAAATTTGATCATAATTTGGGTTTGTATATTTCGCTTAAGTTTTTAATTTTTGAATTTTCACAGTAGACATTATATCTCAATTAACCAACACAACTACTATTCTTTAAATCAGTCGCTTATTTTACCACTTCAACCGAGATATAAGGAAATAGACCGGAAATTTTCCACGGAATAAAAAAGTATCGATTTGTGGTTTGTTGAAAGAACGCTGCCTCTAAATCCTTAAAGACACATAGCTGCAATTTTATGGCATTACATAGAATGGCATGCTCTAAATGTTTACCGGATATGGGTAACATGCACAAATCTAACAAAAAAATCAATTTATTACTGAATAAACATACTGATTCTTTTTGTTAAATTGTCCTTATTGAAATATACTGAAATATTGAATTTATTAAAATCAAACAGGCTAATATTACAAACCCATGATGAGTTTTAAGAACAATATTTCGAATGGAAATAGATAATTCAAGAACAGATACACGGTAACTATAATGTATTACCCATTTCTGATTTATCTATCACAAATATTTCTTTGGTTAGTTATTTAAGACAAATTCTCTGGTCTTGCAAAATCTCTCGTCCACCTTCTCGCTTCATTGTCATGTTCTGTCTTGTTGTCCGCATACAACTTCGCTATTTCGATAATAAATGGATCTTCCGGATTTGGTGCGCAAAGTAAGGCTGAAATAGATAACAATGCCTTAGTGACGGTCAAAGCAGGGCTCCATTGGTCTTTTAGGATGTCCAAACAGATAGAACCGAATGAGTTTACATTGCAGTGGTAGATCTTTGTTTTGAATGTAATCTTGGGGGCTACGTGTGGATAGTTCTGTGGGAACGATATCTCAAGTAAAAAGAATCCACCTTCGTATGGTGTGCCCTCAGGGCCAATAATGATCCCTCTCCAATTTTCTATGTCTGTGTCAGTAACTGGGCCTACGGAAATATTCTTTGGTGAATCGTTTCGAAGATCTTGAAGTTCTTTTTGTATTCGCTTGGTTCTGGGACTCATGGCTTCAACTTCTATATTTTCAAAAATTTAACTTTTAGGATTTATGTGAACAAATATCACAAACAAGAGTATACTCAAGCCATGTCATCTGTATACATTATAACCGATATGCTATGTAGATTTAGGTATATTACATGAAAATTAAAAACGTTCGTTTCGTTTCTCGTGTTTCACCATAGATATTCGAGCCGTGGTTACTATTCGAAAGAATTGGCCAAAAAATAAACTTTAAAAACTTTAGAAGTGTTTTCAACCTTTTGTCTTGATTCAGAGACGTGTGGTCTTATTTCAACATTTTTGTTTTATTGGTTCATCTATTTTAACTATATTCATCAAACTGATTCAATCACTTATTTATTCCATGCGTGCATAAAAACGGAGTTCAATTTTCCGTATTTCAAATTTTACTTTTAAAAACGAAGATATATGGACAGCTTTCTAGGGGTCTCGATAATAACCAAAGGGCCCGACTTCAATCAAACTTCATTAATATACAACAAAAAGCGAGTTTTGACCGATATTATAATGTTCATACTTCTTGTGGGATTTATTTGTTCAATAGGCTTACTAAAATGGTTTTTCATCGACAGCACCAAATATGGATTTAACGAAGCGATCGAAACTAACAGTTCTATTGTGTTTACTCTGGGCAAGAAGATAATAGACCCCAAAGATATCGTATTAGACCTGAACACAATCAATTTACTCAAAGAGATACGAGAAAACTTCGAAGACAAAATCCCTACGGTTGAATACTACACAACGGTAAAACAGGGAAACACTATGAAGGCCTGGTACTCATTTAAGGCTCACTTATCTTTCCTAACGAAGCAATTCTACCTTTCTTTACTCTATAACAAATCTTTAATCATACTTACTATAGCTGCCATAACGATCCTTAATGTTCTATTCTTATTTATGTTCCTATACAACAGGTACTTCTTATTTACTCTGATCTTGCCGGGCTGGCTCTTCCTTCTTATCTGTCTCTTCATAACTACAACTGTGACTAGGACCGTGAGTTTCTACTACATATCGAAAAGTCAAGCATTTACTACCTTTAGGATAGCGAGCATGACTCTGTTTCTCATTGCATCGGGCTATATATTCTCGTGCATGTTGAACATGGTGGCGTACGTAGTTAAACATCAAAAGGTGTTCCAATTCTATCAAACAACAGCGAGTAAACTACAAAAAGTAAACATGTCCATAGTGGCCAACCTTCCTTACATACTAATGCTGAAAGTGTTTTTAGTGATTTATGTGTACTATAATTTACTGTGCATTATACTCGACCCTTACTACATGACGACAGGAGAGGACAATTACACAAAGTTCATCTTAATGAGTTTATACGCTTGCTTCAGCGGCCTTGTTCTATCCAACTTCACTAACTGTTTTATATACACGAATATAGCACAGACCATTTACATCATCTACATAATGTCAATTGTAAAGTACAACAAGGACTTCGACTTTGTTCCTTTCAAAAAGTCTTACATTTGTATATTCAGATTACTTTGGAATTCGGGGACTATTTTCATAATTTCGATTGGGAATATATTCGTGTACACAATTCTACAGTTTATAATCGGACTTTCAAACATTGTCGCAGGGAAAAAGAACATTTTCATGCAGACCATTCTCACAAATTTGATGTGCCTAACTTGCAACATGAAGATCACCAAGCTAGGGAAGAGGATGTTCGACAAAATAAACCTGGTTTGGGTAGCTGTTTCCGGAAGTGATTTTCTGAATACTAGCTATAGAAACATTGAAAATAAAACGGCGATATACGGAAGCCTTTACCAACTCAGAAAAATCGGCGCAGGACTAAGGTGCGTATTCAATCTGACAGCTTCGTTCACTTGTATAGTAATCTACTCGACGATATACAGGCCGTTCAATGTCACCCTAATGCTTCAGTCAGGAAACATAAGCAGAGATAGCTTTCTAGAAGACGTGATTGTTTCCCTACCCATACTCGATTTCCTAGTGGTGGGGATTATGATGTATTTTTGCAGCAATCTCGTTTTCATCGGGCTCGAGTCTGTGATGGATACAACCTTGTTCTGCTATGCGGAGACCAAGAGAATTACGAGACTGCACGAACAGTACGTTCTTCCGTTGGGCGGGTATATTTGCTTTGATGGACTGGGTTTGGCTCATAAAACGAGCCGAGAGAAACATAAGAAGCTGTTTGTGCGCGTGTTCAAAAAGGACAAAACTTTAATTAAAAAACAGGAAGCTTTGTACAATAATTACAATAAAGAGACTTGTAAAGTAGAATACAAAAACCTAAACGATATCAAACTATACGGGAAGAAATCCATAAAGAAATTTGCAGAAGCCAACAAGGATATAGAAAAGGGCGGTAATTAATTGGTATTGAATACTTTGATTTTGATTGGGTTTGTGGATTTAACTTTCTAAATTATGATTAGTCCTAAACAACAACTACAAGTTATGATGGAAGAAAGGAAAAGTGGGGCCGCTAGAAATGCACCACTTGATTCAATGGGTGGGTTTGTAATAGTTTTGGAAAACCATAAAGATAATGAAGAATCTTTTGAAAAGCAAAAACGATTTCATTACTTTATAAAGCTTTTACTTTCTCCACAAACTAAAGACCAAGCCACGCATGCAACCTATTTGGCATTAATAGAACAGCTTGGTGACTTGACTCCTTTGAACGTTATTAACACGAAAATTCAAGTTTTAGAAGAAATCTTGAAGCCATGTTTGTACTACAAAACGAAGACAAAGAATTTACTACAATCTTGTAAAATTATCACTGAAAAATACAATGGAGATTTGCCCCAAACTATAAAAGGTATGCTTGAGTTACCCGGAGTTGGGAATAAAATAGCCATTTTAGCCATGAAGATCTGTTGGGGAAAAGTTTGTGGTATTTCTGTCGACACACATGTACATAAGATTAGCAATCGATTAGGGTGGGTGTCTACTAAGACCCCAGAAAAAACCAGAGTAGCTTTGGAGAGCCTGTTCGACATCGAAGATTGGGAATACTTGAACTGGACACTTGTTGGATATGGACAAACAGTATGCAAAACCAGGTCTCCTTCCTGTTCTATTTGCAAATTAAAAGAGTGCTGCAAATATTATAACAATGCCAATAATCTTTAATTATTCATTTTCTTTAATATTTGTTCCCAATAATTTGTTTCGAAGTATTTCCTAAATTGATTAACTTGTCTGATCCCATAGAATATAGCTACTCCAACAATTATTATGAAAACAAGAAGGGGATTCTTTAACAGGTACATCAACTCGTTCCAACCTAGAACAACTAACAAAAGGATCATTAAAGGGTGCATCTTGTAGCTTACCTTGTTCCTTGACTCAATGTTATGCTCAACTTCAACAGCTTTAGCACTCATGTATTGCATCGTTCTTTCCTTCATTTCCTCATATTTCTCAGGTCCTATGAAATCTATTTCCCTGTTTTCGTTTTCTGGATCTTCCATGCTGTGGTTATGAACAGGGCCTATTATGGGAAGCGTTTTAAACGCGGCGAACCTAGACAAGGTGAGTGTGTGCGCTTTTTTAAATGCAGCTCGGGAAGCTGTTATGTCCGGGTAATGAAGAGGAAGTCTATCCCCGCTGAACAGATACTCCAAGTCGAACAGCTGAGTAAGTCGTGAAACGAAAGATGTCTTTATGAAAATCCTTATATTGTGAACCAGAGTTTGTTGAACACTGTGTAAAAATCCTTCTATTCTTTCAGTATTTGATATCATTTTGTCATTCGATTTTAACTCACTGTGCATGTAATTGTCCATCTGTAGCAATGTTTTGTTTATTTTCACTTCAATATCTTCGTAGAGTTCTTTTTGTAGGCCTATCAGCTGTTTATTTGCATCCACCGGACATTTGTTCAATAAGCTCTTGAGTTTTGTTTCCAGGAAATAATAATTTGATTTCTCATTTATCGTTTTGAAAATATAATCAGCGAGTTCTTTTTTCAATGCAACTAAGTGGTCGTTTATTATATCCTGAAATTTTGATTCTATTTTATCTTTTACATTTAAAACGCTTATAACTTTGCCTTCATATTCAATGCTTAGTTCAGTTTGTCTTTCGAACGATTCTTTCTGGTTCGATGCGAATTCGTAAAGGCCGTTAACAAAGTGGTCGTAGAAGCCCGGTTCTTCCTTGGCGATGACAGTCTGATTCAAATCCTCTTCTGTCTCTGCTTCTTCATCATCAGATAGAAGTTTGGTCTTCCCTTTCTCTTTCAAAACCCCTTTGAGGAAATAAAACAGCTCTTTTTTGTCAAACTCAGTCACACAGCCTTCCAATTGCTTTTCAAAGTTATCCAAGACATACTTTTCAAAGAATTCGAGTTCCTTTCTAACTTCATTGGACAGAATATGGAAGTATTCCTCTGTGATCGTTTTATCATAAAACTTAGTTTCTTCTTGGTACAAGTCGAAACTTTTTTGTATTACTTCTTTTATCTTTAAACAATTGGCTACTATTTCGTCTGTGCTCTCTTCTTCAATTTTAGATTTGGTCCTATCAGTACGCGCTTTTAGTCCCTTCATAACTTCTTCTTTTATTGTCTTACATTTTACAATCGTAATAAGTTTTCTCTCATTGGGCAAGTTTAAATCTTTATGTAGTCTTATTTTTTCCCAAAGTTTTGTCCAGTAGTTGAAGCACTCAGAGGAAGGAACGTTTCCGCCTATCCATTTGTTATTGGCGACGTTTGAAGAACGTATGACCCTGTTTTGGAAGTTTATATTAAACTGCTCTACGGAATCGCTGAATTTGGCTTTCTCTTTGTAATAGTCCGGGAGGATTAAGAACTCAATTTCAAACATGTCTTCTAGTGCAATATCCTTCTCGTATTTGTTTCCTTCTGTCGCGGACTCCCAGCACATATTCAGAGTGTCAAGGATTAGTTTCTTAACTTTTTCAACGGAAACTATGTCTGGATTGAAATCACGAATGACAAAGACGAGCCATATTCTTTTCTTGGTTTCGAATGTTGAAAGGTTGATTTCCAGAATGCGACGTAACAGAGACGCGCCAGAAGCACTGTAACGGCCTAAATCGCGGAACCACATATTTATAAGGAAGACATGGGAAATGCATAAGCTGAACAGTGCAATCTTGTTTTCGAATACATGAGAATCGCCAGCCCTGTCGTTAGAGTCTGTTCCCTCAACATCTAAAATCATAATTGGCATCTTGTAGTTTACTGGATCGTTCAAGACCGTGTAATTGATGCCTTCTGTTGTCCGATGAAATCCTTCTTCCATTAAGTTTAACGTTTTGAAGTCTGTACCGAAGAGGTTGTTCAATAAAGTTGATTTTCCTGAGGATTGTGGCCCAGAGATGGTGAAAATTATATAGTTGGTTCCGACGTTTTCGGGAAGTGTGTCCGAGAAGCTTTCATGTGTGGGAACGAAACTTTCTTGCTTGTCTATTAGAGAAACGATCTTTCTTGCCATAAGTTTTAAAATTTTAAAATTTTAAACATTTACACATTGTGGGTGTTTGGAATAGAAATTGAACGTTTAGACATATATAAACGAGCTAAGTAGGCATGTGTTAGAAATATTCCCTTTGTTGGTAACCTGTAGAATAATATTTTATAGACGTTTGCAAAACTATTCGTACGATATTGCAAAACTTTCGTACGATATTGCAAAACTGTTCGTACGATATTGCAAAACTGTTCGTACGATATTGCAAAACTATTCGTACGATATTGCAAAACTATTCGTACGATATTGCAAAATTATTCGTACGGAAAATCGAAGAAATTTTTTGTGAATAAAATCTTTTTATGTTATTTTTATTTTCAAAAAAATAGTTGCGAATAGCGTTTTAAAGTGTATTGATAAAATTATGGGCATAATTTTCGAAGATAGACATGTAGTATTATTAGTTTCATATTCTGTAGGATTTTATATACAATATTTATTTTCAAAATTTAATATATGAGGGGACTATTATATATTTTAATTAAAAATGGTACTAGAAACCAACAATACCCGACCGCCAACAAGGCAAAGTAACCAGCATGTGGCTAGTGATTCCGATAGCGTTACCGTAAACTCACCCGTGGCATCGGAACCTACCACAGGGCCAGCACCCAATGCTCGACAACATCGGACTTATCGCAAGGTTCGGCCCCGCGAGCACGAAAAAATGCTCGAATTGCGTAACGCGGGAGAGTCTTATGGTCAGATAGCCAGACGCCTGAGGAAATCTAAGAGTACCGTTGCAAGCGCCATAACTCGCAGTAGCCCAAGTGGCTTTAACGCACAAGAAAGTATAG
>JASNJN010000175.1:0-34381 GCA_030180075.1 Mikrocytos mackini | reverse complement strand
AGTGTGGGAATCGGAAGAAAGTGTGGGAAATGGAAGAAAGTGTGGGAAATGGAAGAAAGTGTGGGAAACAAGATTCCAGCCTGTATGTTAATATACTAATCTGAATATGACATTAATTATATATCACTTTGTATATATTAGAGACCCAGAATCCCATGTATTTTAATTTCTTGTTCGAAATTAACGTTATTTTAGAAGAAAGGGGGTACGTTATAACCAGAGACCGGGGGGAAAGTTCAATGAACTTTTTTAGAAATTTGTTAATATTCATTTATAATCATGGTCTGATGTTTAAATGTCCAAATATGCTTCGTATATGTATATTTAGAATCGAACCTTTTCAAATTTGGTACTTTTTGGTACTTTTTGCCATTAAACGGCGAACTTTTTGTTTTTAAATTTTAGATTTTATGAATTCCGAACAAACTTACATAAATTGGCCTAGGGAAATAGATGGTGGCTAGGGCTCCCAGACATAATTTTTATATTTTATGCGTATTGCTCTTACAATATGTATTATTAACGCCAAATAACCCCCAAAACGATGAAAATTAAGCTATTTAAAAATAAATTGGAATAATTCATTCTGAAAATGACCTGAAATGACGAAAGAAGTCTGACTATGTATTAATAACGATATCAAATAACTATTAAGATACATATGATGAGTATAATGTTTGATTTTATCGCAAAAAATATTTGGTAGAATTTTACCAAGCTCATAACTCGGATAATTCCATTTATTATTTCAAACTTCTATTGTTTTGGTAGATTCACTTCAAAATCGCCCAAATTTGCCTTATTGCCCTTTATTGTTTTAAATATCGCTACCAAAGGCTCTACAAGAACTGAAAATCGTTCTATAACGTTTTTATAACATGATAATAATCATGTTTAATTTTGAAAACTAGCTTTTTGGGAGCCCTAATAATGATTTATTTATTAAATTTAATTAAACCATTTTTGTGATCAAAATTTTTAACTTGCAAATATTTATTATTATTTTGAAATACTAAATTTTTTGGATTTATTATAAATTTATTAACTTGATATGTGTATACATTGCATTAGATACTATATTTCGGAACTATTACGAACTTTTTGCAACAATCACTAGAACTTTTTTGGATCAACTATTAGTTAGTTCAAACTGAACTATTTCCCCGGTCTCTGATCATATGTCTATATTTTACAAATCTTCATGTGTATGTTAATAAAACGTCGTTTACTCTTCCTTGTTGTTTACATTTTTGATATTTTCATTCTTGTTAAGTTGTTGTCTTATTGTCTTGCTTTCTGGTTGTGTATTATTGTCTTGCTAGTTTCCTTGTTGCCTTGTTGTCATGGGTAGTAGCTCGCCGCTGAGGCACCTTCCCACAGGGTTTAAAGGCCTCGTTAAAATAACTAAATAAGAAAAATATAATATACATAAAAGCATCCATGTCCAATAATCATTCAAATATAAACTATAATAATCGTAACAACTATAGACCACCTAACAAAGGTAGTCGGTATCATACGAATGGTCAACAGCCATTCCAACCACGAAACAACAATATGCAACATCAGTACTTAAAACAATATTCTAAGTCAATTTATTTTCATTATTCGACAAAAATTATTTATTTATAACTTCTGCCTCAATGGCCGGGCCACTTCAGCCTTCCCCAGCTACCCTCGAATTCCCAATGACCACTTAAGGTCAGGGGTTTACGCCACTTCTGTTCTCCGAAGCTTTGCAACAACTTGTTGTGCAAGGCTTCGGGAAGAACGTCTCTGGGACTCTTCTCTTCGGGTACTTCGAGCAACTCCCAATTGTTCACCCCTTTGGGGTCCCTGCCTATGAACCAGGCATAGATCCTGAGCGAGCCTTTAAGGCACACCCTTTTTCCACACCTGGTTGTCGTCCAGCCTCGAAGAGACATAGTGACGTTCTTTCCAACCTTTTGTGGTATTCGGAATTCGCGGGTTAGCCCCTATTAGGCGGTTTTCCCGGCTTATGGCCAGCCAATTTTGAATTGAATCCGGGCCCCTCCTCTTTTTGTAAGCCTCTCGGCTTCGCGTTTATAGCGTTAACGAGGGGACAAGTCCAGTTTGGACCCCTGTCTAGCTCTTTAGACTCCGCCGGGGCGGGACTAGACTGGGATGGGTTACATGCCGTTTTACAGGCAGAGAGGGTCTGGGCGACTTGTCACTCTAGTGGTCGTGGCCTCGTCGCTTTCACCTCCATGAATGGAACCTTGTGCGTTGCGCAGTGGGGGTACCATATTTTTTTTGAAAAATTAATTTTTTTTTGCCCTTTCCTCAATAAATTAATTCTTATTTTCGCATTTGGGTTTATAATTTGTGCAAGCCGGGTCCCTACAAACAAATGTAGCGTTAGATCCATGGAAAAACAACATGAGTGAATAGCGACGTAGTCAGCCCTAACTCCCTGTTTTTCCATTTCACTGATATAAACGTCAAAATCTCCCAAAATATCCTTTTTAAGTTGCTCTTTGTATTTTTTAATATACTCGGTCGTTTGCCTTCTAAGTTGGGAATGAAGGTCTTGTGAACAGTATAATTGTTCAGAAACTGCTCTAAAAAAGTTGTCACCGTCTTTAAGTATTCTATTCATAGTTAAAAATTAAAATTTGAAAAAATGTGGCCCCTTCGCTATTTCTGCAGGTTACTTTTCAAATTATATAATAACGATGAAATGCTAATCTGCGAGCTCAAAATGATTGCCGATAGTATGTCAATGAAGGCAGACAGGTAATCATTTTTGAAGTAATTTTGCGATTTCTCTATAATACCAGCTCAATTTATCATATAAATACATTATATGTTGTTGATGCAATATTGGGATATAACAGAGACGCTTACCTACCTTTATTTGGCCGCCATATTAAAAATATGTTACTAAGAGTTTTTGAATGTGGCGGAATGGGGGTAAAAATTCAAACAATAAAACTACTAAATATTTGGAAAGACAAACAAATCATCACAAACAATAGATACGACAGCATAGTAAAGGATTTGAACAGGATACAAAGATTACAGGACTTAAATGTTGCAAATGATAAATAATTAATTAGTTTATTGGTCATCTTTTTGTATACAGTAAACATCGATGGATTGGTCGTTTTGTAGCTTTAGTCGCTCTAAGTTTGGTCGGTTTTTATGGGTTATTGACAAGTTCATTTAAAAATATTTCCTTGAATATCACATAATTTGTTTCAAAAAGTAAATATGAATTTTAAAACATTGAAATACCATCCTATATATTGATAACAATGTGTTTTATTATGTACTGACTGTGACCAAAATTTAAATTTGACCAAAATGCAAAATTTCCAAACTCATTAAAATCGAAAATAAAAACTTACAAACGTGATATTAACATATAATAAACAAACCTGTTGAATTTTATTTGTATTAACCTCGCTCCTGGTCGTAAACAAAAACTTTAGTTTTGAAAATTTAACTTTTAATAAATTGGAAATCCACGATACAAATCACCAGGGAGTAGCACTTGTGCTATAATGATCTGGGGGCGCGTAAAGGGATTTCCAACATTGTCCTTATTACTTAGGAGCCTGGGCAACTCCCTTTTCCTTTACAACTCACTATTCCCGCCTAGGAGAAGCGGAAGACGCCGCTGTAAGGCCAGCCGACTGCCCCTGTAAACTAGGAACACAGGGGCAGATATACAAAGCACAAAGAAGGGCTGGCAAGCATTCTATTGGCGTTCAAACAAATAAAAACTAAAAAATAAAAGTAAATATTTAAAAAAAAGTTGTAAATCTAAACAGAACTACGTCATTTTTTTGTAAAATGTGTATTAATAGTGTATTCAACGATTATGATGTTTAGATTGGTTTTAAATGCTTTATACTCTATAAAATTGAAATTTAAAATTTTAACATGTACATAAAAATAACTTTTTAAAAAAATACGATTTTCTTATTTTAACACATAACTTTTTGTTTTATTTAGGCAACAGAATTTTATTTTTCAAGTTTAATATATGTATTTATGTTCAAACATAAGTCGGTTTGCTATCCTTAATCGTTATAAGGATGTTTAGAAAAATATGGCCGATTTTTTTTAAAATTAAAATTTATTTTTTGTATTACGTTCATTAAGTCTTCAAAGTCAGTAATGGAGTTTACCAATCGAATAATTACATCTAATAAGAATGATATCACCGACAGTCCTGTAAAGACGAGCCCAACATTCCCTTCTGTCGATGGGAAAGAAAACAATCCTTCAAATAGTGCGGAATGTGTTCTACACACGTCTGAATCCATCAATGAGGCTGAGGACATAATACTCAAATATACACCCAACCAATCTTGCTCTACATTACATAATGAAAATGTCGCTGCTAATCCGCCGGAAATAAACAGAAACTTCCAAAAATGTGAACCAGATGGATTGAAATTCATTTTCCCCGTTTTTCTTGCATTCTCCCCGTTTTTTTTGCATTTCCCCCGCAGTTATTCATTTTCCCCGATTCCCATCATTTCCCCGCTTTTTTTAGAAGTCGADTYTKAAAMWTGATCAAAAAAATGCAGTTCAACAATTTAAAATTTAATRGGTYAGTTTAAAAATTTCTGTAAATTATTATTAGTAAAAAWTTTTGAACTTGAATTTCAAARTTTCCAYTGCTTTGTAAATTCGGTAAAAACTTGATTTTCTATAAAGGTATAAAATTTTCAAATATAAATTACCTAATAAAAAATACTGAAAATCAAATTTTTTTGGTGATGAAAACAGCGTTTTTATGATCTAATTAAAAATTTTGAAAAAAAAATTTTTTGGATTTTTCCAAGGGGGTACATCAGGTAGTTTTCAAAAAAAGTCGGACCATAAAAACTCAAATTTTTTCATGAATTTTTTTTTGAAATTTATCTACCTAACGTGTTTTCGAGAGATCTACAAAATTATACCTATAAAAATTTTCATGGATTTTCCAGTCGAGTTAATATCAAAAAATTAAAAATTTGGGTTAAAATTCACCTTTTTTGGGTCGTCCATATATCAAGTATTTTTTCGAATTTTTATCTCAAAATTGTTTTGTCGTTAAGATTTCACCCGATAAAAGCTGTAAAAAAAATTTCAGAAAAATTTTGTATAAAAATCATATATTTTCATATGCGACTTTTTGGTCTAAAATCAAAAATTTTGGTTCAAAAAATTCGAAAATTTTTTTTTGATGGAAATCTCAAAAATCATTTTATTACCCAAGTGCCATGTTAATTTGATATTTATAGTGTTTAAATATAGATTTCCATCAAAAAAAAATTCGAATTTTTTGAACCAAAATTTTTGATTTTAGACCAAAAAGTCGCATATGAAAATATATGATTTTTATACAAAATTTTTCTGAAATTTTTTTTACAGCTTTTATCGGGTGAAATCTTAACGACAAAACAATTTTGAGATAAAAATTCGAAAAAATACTTGATATATGGACGACCCAAAAAAGGTGAATTTTAACCCAAATTTTTAATTTTTTGATATTAACTCGACTGGAAAATCCATGAAAATTTTTATAGGTATAATTTTGTAGATCTCTCGAAAACACGTTAGGTAGATAAATTTCAAAAAAAAATTCATGAAAAAATTTGAGTTTTTATGGTCCGACTTTTTTTGAAAACTACCTGATGTACCCCCTTGGAAAAATCCAAAAAATTTTTTTTTCAAAATTTTTAATTAGATCATAAAAACGCTGTTTTCGTCACCAAAAAAATTTGATTTTCAGAATTTTTTATTAGGAAATTTGTATTTGAAAATTTTATACCTTAATAGAAAATCAAGTTTTTACCGAATTTACAAAGCAATGGAAACTTTGAAATTCAAGTTCAAAATTTTTTACTGATAATAATTTACAGAAATTTTTAAACTGACCCATTAAATTTTAAATTGTTGAACTGCATTTTTTTGATCATTTTTAAGACTTCCATTTCTAAAAAAACGGGGAAAATGATGGGAATCGGGGAAAATGAAAAAAATTCGGGAAGAATGCAAGAAAAACGGGGAAAATGAAGTGGAGTCATGATTTGTGCATCCGGGAATTGGATTTCCAATTTGGTTTCGTTTTGTGCAGATATTTCTATTGTTCTGTCGTCTATGGAAAGGGTGTTATTATGAAGATTTATTAGAATTTTATTTTGGGACATGAAGTACAGACCTATATTTAGATCCACAGGTAACTTATCTATTATGTATGTTTAAACAGAAAACAGTTTATGGGTTAGTTGTTTAAATATGAATTCGAGTTCAACTTTGTATTGAATGGTTTCTTGCTGTCCATTAGCTACGACGATCTTCTTCGGAGGTTCTACCTTTATCTTCTTGTTTTCTTTTGCTAAATGTGATGGAATAAAATTACTCTAGATCCTGTGTCCAGAATGATCGTAATATCCACCATGTTGTTCTCATTCGATTTATTTGGTTTTATCTGTCCGTTGAACTCGAGTGTATTAAGCGGGTTGTTTTTGGATTTCTCTTGAATATAGAAATTATTTGAATCATTGTGTTGGTTGTCATTTTTGTCTTGCGCATTATAATTTCCCTTTCCTGCGTTCCATGACGAATCCGTATTGGAATTTCGACGATAATTATAACGCTGACGGAAACGTGCGTTGTTACGATTATACGAAGGTGAATTATAAAATGGCCTATTTGAATATCCCCTAGGTCTATACGTGCTTCTATATGGTTTTGTTTTTTGTGGATTCTGTTCGTAGTTGTCTGAATATTTCCTGTAAGGTGATGTACTCGAGAACCTACCCCTATTAAAACTATTGCTATAATTTGGATATCTACGAATCCAATGACTTTTGGGGCGTATGGCCTATGGGCCGTAATCGCTCTCCCTAACACTTTAACCCAACCCGTGTTCAATGTCGAAATCTCTCGAATGGTCAAGGAAATCCGCAATTTCTGCTATGTTTTCCGACTTAATGAGCTTGACTTGGGTTTTTTGATAATATGTGAGTCCTCCAACAAAAAATTCCAACTTATTGTACCCTCCCAACTACAAGTTTTGCGTTAAGCATTGATTGGCCATTTCAAATACTTTGCAAAGTTGGTATCTGTACTCGTTGACCGTATCAAACTGGGTTGATACCATTGCATGGAGTTGGTTTTTATATCTGGGAAGTTTTCACGAGTGAAATAGTAGGTCCTAACGCTCTCTAGGTTCTGATTTACGCTGTTCTCGCCTTTTATTAGATCGGGGAGTTTGTCATCCAGTATTAACTGCAAGGCTTATGTCACTCCTTGTAGGTCCATTTATGATTCTGATGTATCATATCAAACTTCTTGAACCAAGCTAGTAAATCAGTATTCCTAGTAGAGACCCGATTTAAGCGGCTTAGCGAGGTCGATGGACCTTCAGTCCTTCCAATCTTGGTTTTGAAGGAGACCTGTTCCGTTCGACCTGTAAACTGTGGGTTGTAAAGGTCTTGCATTGCTCTTCTATGGTTTGTGTCGCTTGAGCTCAAGTTGACGTGGTATCCGCGGTTGGATGATGATGAGTTCATTTATAATATTTAATTTTTATTATTAATTTATCTTACCAAGATTAATACCGAGTAGCTATTAGACAAGTCAATACTACATAGCGTAATTCTGTAAAATGGTGCATATTTTAAAAATGCATCCATGTGAGAGTTTTAGCGTTTTTAACCTTCTTCCGCCCGAACCCGATCCGTTCGGGTCGGAAATTCTCAACTCTGGTTTAAATTATAAAATTTATTTTTTTGAAATTTTATTTTTATGGATACTGATTCTCAAACAAACAGAAGCCAACGGGATTCTTCTTCATCTTTGTTCTCCCAAGACTCTACACAACTCACAGAGTCGACTCATCCACAAAGTCCATTGTCTCGATCACAACTAACCCAACCTTTACCAGCGAATATACTCACAGAATTACCATCTGGCGACCTGCAAATTTGGGGTACCAATATAAAGATACAAGAAGTTTCTTTATTATTCAAAGATTTTGTTTTAAGCTTCAACAAAGACGGGTTGGTTTTTTACAAAAGCCGTCTAGAAGAAATTTTGCTCAGAGGAGCTTCAACATTGGAGATAAACCTCGAACACGTATACAGCTTCAACAACCTGCTTTACTACAAAATAATATCTTATCCACACGAGATGTTAAAAGTAATCGGCGATGTGTTAAATTCCGTTTGCCTGCAAATTAAAGAAGAGAGAACCTCCTGGCCTTTACCGGACTCCTTCAACATACAGTGTTCTCTCTACAATGCAAAAGTAGGATTAAAGAAAACAACACCTGGACTAGAAGAGGAAATAACTATTACACTTAGAGATTTAAACCCAAGTTTCATTGATACACTTGTTACAATTAAGGGGCTTGTAATACGATGTAGTGGACTCGTTCCAAACTTACAGATAGCGCTTTATAAATGCGAGAAATGCAACAAGACCATTTCCGTCCCCGTCGTAAGGGACAATATTATGGAACCTTCAGAGTGCCCAAATGACTACTGTAGAGAAAGGAACGCGTTCAAATTGCTACACAAAAGCAGTATTTATGGAAACCAGCAAGTTATTAAAATTCAGGAGACTAATGAAAGCATACCCAAAGGCGAAACTCCGCTTTATATAGATATAATAGTTTACGATGACCTATATGACACAGTGAAACCAGGAGACTCGATAGAAGTGACCGGAATTTATAGAATCAAGGGAATAAGGAGAACGCAGAGGCAGAGAGAAATATACAGTACATACAATTATTTCGTAGACGCGTCCAATTTTAAGGTTCTCAATCATAGCAGGATCACGGAGCTGGAAACTAGTAACAACGAAAGCATAATAGAAAACCGGAAAATTAACTACTTCAAAGAGATATCAAAGAAAGACGATATCTATGATTTGCTTGTTCGTTCGTTGGCGCCTTCCATATTCGGAATGGACAATGTCAAACTTGGAATCTTGTCATTGCTTTTTGGTGGAAGTGCATTTACAAACGAGGAGAAAAAGACCAGGAACGAAATAAACGTGTTGTTGTGTGGAGACCCGGGGACGTCGAAGTCGCAGTTGTTACAACAAGTGCACAAGATATCCCCGAGGGGAATCTACACAAGTGGTAAGGGAACATCTGCAGTGGGACTCACAGCGTATGTCTACAAAAACAAAGAGACTAGTGACTATGTTCTTGAGTCTGGAGCGTTGGTGTTGTCTGATTCCGGTGTGTGTTGTATCGATGAGTTTGATAAGATGGATGAAGGAGCTCGGTCGATAATGCACGAAGTCATGGAGCAGCAAACCGTGTCGCTAGCCAAGGCGGGGATAATATGTACGCTGAACGCTCGGACATCCGTGTTGGCTGCTGCGAATCCCAGAGAAAGCCGCTACAATCCTAAACTGTCGATTATAAAGAATTTGAGGTTGCCCCCTTCTTTGATTTCTAGGTTTGATCTCATCTTCTTGGTGCTAGATAAAAGTGATGAGCAAAAGGATGCAGGACTCGCTGGGCATATGCTTTCTTTATACACAGAAGATACCCGGGATGAAGTAGAATTTGACAACGTTCTCGACAGACAAACGTTAAAAGAATATATAAAGTTCGCGCGCGAAAATTATAACCCTAAGCCTAATGGAGAAGCAATCGAACTCATCAAACAAAGCTATTTGGAATTAAGGAGTCTCGGAAACACACAGAACAAGAATGTCATCAGTTCTACGATCAGACAACTGGAATCGTTGATACGAATTTCTGAGTCATTGGCCAAGATGAGACTGGACAATGTCATTACTACCGACGATGTGTCTAAGGCTCTTGATTTGTTGAAGGGTTCGACACACGCTGCTGCAACAGACCCAAAAACTGGGCTGGTTGACATGGAACTCCTAATTACAGGAAAATCCGCGGAGGAAAGGAGGAACTTCGAGGAAAGAATAGACACATTATTGCAGCTTATTGACGATCTTAAGGACGAAGGCGTTACAAACATGAAGGTGAGTAGATTTAAAAATCAACTTAAGGAGAGAATGAATTTAGAAATGCAAAGTTATGAGTTCAATGATTTAATCAAACATTTGGAAACAGAAGAGATATTAAAAATTGTGGCTGAACAAAGCCATCAGCCTTCTCTATATTTCTTGTAGAGATAAGCTAATTAAATACCAAATTTGAAAACTTCTTAATATGTTCTGTATAAAACCATCGATTAATTATTTTTCATCTGTTACATTTTCCTTATAAAATGCTAACTCTCCTCCTTCGAACATCTTAATATCCTTCTCTAAAACCCACCTTTTCCTTTGATAACCCTTTTTACTGGCTTTATCATCTATTTTTTCGTTCGTATCTTCACTCAATAGACTAAAGGGTATCTCATAAAAGTAAACTAGGTAATCAAAACCATCTTTTCTCAGCCTTTTCTTCAAAATGAACCCTTTGTTGAATATTTTTCTTTCTTTGCTTTCAAAGTACAATGCCATTACAACTTGTGCGAATTCAAACTTGCTTATAGCGAACTCTATACGAGTCTCCTTCAATAAGTTCTTATAAAAGACAATCGCTTCGTTGATTCTAAACAATACCTTCGTTTTCTCTTTCTGTAGCAATGTATCGATGAATAGTAACAATGACCTCTTCCTTATTTCATTATGTATTTCCGTTTTATCTATCTCCTCCAATTTTCTGTTGTGTATCTCTAAGACATTGATATGTGAAGTACAATACGAATACACACTCTCTTTGTGTGCCTTTTCATCGTAAATGTAAAATATATTACAGTTAGCAAGCATCCCACACGTTACATGGAAGTACCGCTCACATGTTTGGGTTATTCCCATTTTCAATTTCGTGTCTTTCATACACCTGATTAACGTCCCATTGCCCTTCTTGCAAATGTAGCATGACTTCTTCCTTGTCAAACTATTCTGAAAATTATGTAGCAGTTTTTCATACTCGCCATCGAGAAACTTCTCTCTATTGTCTGGATTCCAGAATATACAAGCAGCGTGAATTAATACTTTATTGTTAAACACAATAAAAGAAGAGCCGTTCAAATTACAGTGTATGCATGAGGGTGTTCGAATCGCCCTAGTTGTATTCAACAACCGACAGAAGTCACAGCAGAATACTTGGTACAATTCGTCGTTGCTGCCCCCCCCGGTATCTTTTAACACAGGAATGTCAACTTTGACAACGTTTTTCTTCTGTCTCCCGTAGTAATAACACTCTTCATGGACGTAAATTCCGCAACTGTGGCATCTAATAAGCGTGAAGTTCGTGGATATCAGGATGCTATCCAGACAAATATTGCAAATACGATCAGGGAACATACTGTTTATGTTTCTCAGTTGAATAATCAGGCTGATGTTTAATTTGAAGGCGCTTAAGTTCGTGAGCCCGGTGTTGTCCAACGCTTCGACTTCGATTAACGGATTGCCCTTGGTTACAACCGCAGTTATTTTCTTCCTTTGTCCCGGCGTTTCGTCTGCTATCAACGCTGGTTGAAAGGCTTGAATAGATTGGTGCAGGTTCTTTCTGCTGAGAGAAGGAATCATAGCAAACTTAGGCTTGGAAATCTGACTGCTGAATATTAAGTCTTCTTCTGAAAGGAAAATATCTCGCTTTGTCTGAATATTGGCAATTCCATACTCTTCGAATTCTTTGAAAATGAATAGAGTCCTCATCTTTTGTAAGTTGTTCAAATTTACCAGGTTTGATCCGTACAGTTCCTTAAACCTATTGTCTTCAGGGATATGCTCTAGACAGCAATAGATCTTAGTTTGGTCATTTGTGCCTCCGTTAAAAGTGCCCGAGAAATCGAACACACAACACTTCTTCCATGCACAGAGAGAATGGTATCTCTTTTTACAGCCTTCGCCCGAACAGCCTATTCCCATCCCACTCTTAAAGCTGAAGTTGCAATGAGAGCATTTATATTTGTGTCTAATAGTTTGTTGATTGACAATGAATGACAACGTGAATATATCCACCAGTTTTGTGCATTGAGATTCAATTATAAAGCAAATTAGGTGGGCGAATATTCCGTTTATAGAAGACTTTAATAAAAGGCCCTCAAAGTTGCAGAATGCACATGCACGCTCATCAGTGACTACATTGTTGTTATACGCCTTTTGGTTGTTTTGGCAGTTTTCGCACGTCCACACAGCCTGCGCAGACGTATCAAAAGCAGATGATGTTTCTCCGGTGCATATTTTGTGCGCTTTTATGTTACAGAAGCTGCATTTTATGAATATAAGGTCTGTTTCCGCGCGTAGCATGCCAAAGCAAACACAACAATATTCGGTCTTTCTAATTTGCCCCTTAGCAGTGTTCAAGTAAAGTTTATTGACGTTCAAGAAGTCGTTTAATCCCGCGTTTAGAAGCAGGACTAGGAGCTTGATTCTGCAGCTGTGTAGTCTGTTGTAATATAAAACGTCTAAGTTTGGTAGCCCCTTTGTTGTGTCCATATATTTGGTGTTGTTTGTATTTAGTTTAGACAATAGGTCGTTAATTATGTTATTTTTTGTTTGTTCTAGAGTATTTGTAACTTTGTTAAATAAAACGGGAATCTTCTTCCCATCTTTAATAATTTCTACTTCGAGTTTTTTGTCGTCTAAAGATACCAAATTCGGAAGTTTCTCTAAGTTCAAACGCCCCTCCAAAAATGGGTTATCTAATGAAATACATTTGAAACAATTGCAAATATTGTTGAAATTTAAATCGAAGCCATTTTCTTGGTTTCTCTTGTTTATTAATTTTCTAGTGTTTTCAACGTCTATATGTGATGCACATCCATCGCTCAACAACCCAGTCAAATAAAAAATGTCGTTTCTATTCAATTCCCTGTTGAAGTTTTGAAGCCCATCCCAAAAACCGTCAGATGATTTCGTTTTGGCTAGAGAAAACTCGGCTCTGTTGTGTGTAATGAGCCTGCCTATAGAAGAAGTATCCGTGTAGCAAGTTGTTCTGTCTGTGATTGTTGCAAGTATCTTATCAAACAAGACTCTATGTGGAAGCTTCTTCAAACTTCCGGCTTGTGATTCGTTACCATATGAAATCGGGATCATATACTGTAGGATATTGTTTTCTGTTGGGTTAAAATAGGAGCTTTCTATGGAAATAAGTTTGTTGCTGTCTTTATTAAAACTCAACCCTTTTTTGCAATTAAAACAGACTATTGCAGTGAGGTAATTTTTGGAGTTATAAATGTTTGATACATTAGATATAAAATCTAATATTGAGTACTTTTCGTTGCTGAAGTAAATGGTTGAAGTGTTGCACTCGAGCATAACTATTAAACTGCTCATATCCACCGCACAGCTGGCATGGTAATTTTTATTGCAAACCACACATGGTTCTAACGTTCCATTGTAAGCAAGTTTGCTGCAAACCGTACATATCTGCCTGTTTTCATTGTTACATTTCTTTAAAGTTGCATTTAGTACAATGCTTGGTGTGGAATCTGCATGTTTAGTATTTTTTATGTTGTTGTCTATGGTTCCAAATTTAACGTCCAAAAAGTTGGGTGCTGTGTAAATCAACTCAAAGATACAATGTGATAGTGCACATACTAAATGCACAAAGTCTCCTTCTATTGTGGCCTTCATTGGGCCTCCTTTTCCAGCACAGACTATACACGAGTTGGAGTACTTTTTCCTCTTTAATGTGATAAAGAAATAACAAAAGTCACACACCCATTTCAGTTCCTCCGTTTTTGTTTTGAATTTGCTAGAAGGGAGCAGAGGGGGTCTTTTTAAAGGGTAGTAACAGTTCTCATGTACTTGAATTAGGCAATTAGAGCATGACAGAAAATCGCCTTCTTTTGAACAACAAATTTCGCATTGTAATTTGTTTTTCTTTAGCAAATTCTTTTCGGGTATTGTGATGTCTATTTTCATCATTTGCTTTTTGCGCTTAGGTTTGAACGCTGCTTTGAGTTGAGACACTGTGATTACTCCACTGTTCAAACATTCCTTTGTATTTAGTTTTCTGAGGAGCTCTTCGTTGTGTTTTTCGCAATAAAACACAAAGCCGGCTGTGTCGTCTTCGCTGGTCTTTATGTTTTGAATGTAACTTATATTTGTTGGATTGTCCAGAATGTAAATGTGTGCCTGAGCGGATAGGTAAGCACACAATACGTGGAACTTTTTGTTACATCTTGGCCACGTGCAGACTATTGTGGCCCCTTTGACTTTTCGGCAAATCATACATCTGTGAGTGAATAAACTTTCTTTAATGTATTCAAGGCCTGAAATGGATAACATCTTGTCTTCACCTACTACCCACGGTCCGTTATGAACTAGTGCACAACACACATGGACGTAGTTGTTGCTATCAGTAATCTTTTTAAACGCGCCGGTTGTAATTGGGCACAAAAGGCAATATCTTGGAATGAATTCGCCGGGCCTAGATAACTGTTCTGAACATGTCTCACAAAACCAATTCATTGTTGGCACTGACACTATCCCGTAACATGCTTGGTGGACTGCGATGTTACACTGATGACAGATTACAATCTCGTTCCCGAATTCTACATCTCCATTGAAACATACCTGACATAGAATGTTTTCCTCGTTGCTAGTTTTAGTGACCATATCTTTGTTTTGTTTTTTGAATGCCTAACAATCAAGTTCTAGATAAATTGAAATTTCAAAATTTAACTTTAGAGAAAAGTTTCTTCAAACAACTGCTAGACGAGGATCATAATAGATCTATGATAAGTTTAAAATGTTATATTATGTGTAAACAATAAATAGTAAATTATATTTCAAATGAACACGCATTTTACAGTCAAATTTTTAAGAATGTCCGAATAAATAGCGAAACCACTTAATTATTCAAAATCCAATTCATTGTATTCTTTTTGATATATTTGTAACCAGACCAAGCCAATACTTCTTTCTTCTTCTTTCCCATGCCTGTGTATGGGTTTTTCTTTCCCAATTCGTTCCGAACTAAGTTCTGGATGTAATTCAGGCTCACTTCACTGCTTTCGGAAATAAAAGGAACATCAACAATTTTATTTAATTGTGTGTTATCCTTACTTGCAGTGACCAATTTATAATAATACTCGACATTAGGGAACATCTTCTTGATTAAAAGCAAGCAAAGCGTGTTTTCTGTTATTTTCTTTGTTCTCCCGGAAGCCTGAAATGTGTGTGTCTTGTAAGTTAGTTCCATGTTTGTCCCTGACAGAGTGGATTCTAGCTTTTCGAAGGTTGCCAAGGAGTTCAATGATGACTTATAAAGTTTTGAGAATATTTCATTCAGCAAAGCCATTGGATTTTTGTGTTCGTAAACGTTCGTTCTGAATCCGTTCTCAACTGTTAGTATGTCGAGATCACATATGGCGAGTTTCTCATATTCTATCCTGTTGTTTATTTCTGCTTTTATTTCCACATTGTTTTTTTCGGTAGTTTCCGTTTCGGCCTCGTAGTTTGTCGCATCTTCTGGAATAAGTTCAGGGATCGTGTTCAGCAATAAAGTGGCTATGGCTCTGCTTTTAGCTTCCTTTTTAGAGACGCCGACTTCGTAAGATAAAAAAGATATTTGCCCGTCCTTCATAGCTTTTGAATACTCCTTTTCCGGGACATTCATAAACCTGTCGTAATTTACCACAACCATGGCTGTAGTAGAAGTAGCCTTTTTGGATGTGAAGCGTGATTTATAGAGAATCTTAAAGTCATCATTTTTCATAAAAACTCCGAGTTCATCCTTTACCCCAGGAATGTCAAAGAAAATCTTCGTAGGGATTTTCATGAAGCGCCCCATTATAGCGTTGAACTTCTCAGGTACGTCCAATTTTATCAACTCACTAAGAAGGCCTTCGGTTTCTAAAATTCTATTCCTAACCTGTTCCATGTATTCTTTAAAATTACGTTCACTCAATACTGCGTTTTTATGACCTGACGTGGTGCTATTTTCCTTTTTCTCACAAGACAAATTTATTGCACAGTTAATATTACTCTTGCCTGGGTTCTCTGTAATAATATATTGTGACAATTCATCGATTTCTTTGTAAATAGGTTTTATCTTTTCATAAAGTGGGGAAATATACTTTTTTATAACTTGAAATGCTGTTTTGTCTGCGACTCCGTGTTTATCTACTGATTCCGAGGTGCCAATTATTACACCTTTGTAATTAAGACAAAATCGATATAAATTAACGGCAGTAAAAGGAGCTTCTGGTGTTGCTTTTGGTTTCAAAAGTACAATCCTTTTGGATGATTTTATGAAGGGCCGTGTATTCAAGCATTTATTGTAGTAGGCTTCCAATAAACTGAATGGAGAAATGGTTTTTGCGGTACTAAATTCAAATGGCTCTCTTATGAAGCGAGTATTTCCCATAGCGAACAACTTTTCCACAAAGAAATCATTTTTCGGTTGTCTGTTTGATCTATGAGGAGTGTTTGTATTGTTAGTTTTATTTGTTCGATAAACATCGTTTTGATAGCCTCTCATGAGCTAATTTCGTGTTTGGAATTTTTAGAAAATTTAAAATAAAAAATTTAAACAGCTACTTACACAATGGAGATAACACTATATCAAAAGATTTCGATAGTGACCTCGTTGTATTTCCTACAAGGCGCAATACTTGGATTCCTCATGGGATCGACTCCTTTACTTTTCTCTACGATTCTTTCTATTTCCAAATTAGCTACTTTACAGATAATAAGCCTCCCATTCTCGATCAAGTTATTTATTGCACCGCTAGTAGACCTGAACCCCTTCACCAGATTCGGAAAAAGAAGATCCGTGATCGTTGTCTGCATTCTCTGTATAATCCCGCTTTTCTACATGCTTTCTTCAACTTACTCTTCTTTGTCTGGAGAAAAAGACCTTGCAAACATAGATCTAAATATGATAATAACAATTTCCTTCCTCATAGTGTTGTTCACAGCTATAAAAGACATAGCCTTGGATTCCTTGTGTTTGAATCTCTTCAGTTCTAACTCAGAATCACATTACGGAGCTCTTTGCCAGACAGTAGGACAAACTTCAGGAGACTTGTTAATAACACTAGCCTATTCCTTTTACAGTGATACGTTCAATTGTTTACACACGTTCGGAAATTTCTTAAAATTCGTTCCTCTTCTTTCGGTTGTGTTGCTTGTCGTCGTGATATTCTCAAGTACAATAAAAAGGGCAGAGAAAAATGAAAAGAACAACAAAATAAGTCTATATACTTATTTTAGAAAGATACTAAGACTCCTTAAAAACAAGAATTTAGCAGAATTCTTCTTTATTGTCATTTCTAGTCGGCTTGGGCTCGCATTTTTTGAAGAATGTTATACATTGGAAATAATAAAACTGGGATACTCTAAGGGACTGATAAACAAAATATCGATAGTAGCAATAGTTTTGAACATAGCGGTGACAATATACTATGAAAAGAAGATGAACGGTGGCGGGCTCGTGCTTTGGTTGGACTTCCTAAAAAAGAAATCTTATATCTCCATCTTAGCGTTTTCTAGTTTGATGTTATTGAAATATCCATCGTACTATTCGTACTTCACCTTCCTACCGCCAAAAAGTTCTTTAATGTTCCAGTTGCTTCTTTTCGGAGTATTAATTCTAATGAGCACAATTTCAGGGATAATGTTCACAGTAATGTTTAGTTTCATGAACACTGTATGCGACGAAGAAATAGGTGGGACATACATAACCATTTTTGCTTCAACTATAAACTTCAGTAGACTATCCGGAAACTTTATTCAAATGAAACTGTTAGGGTATTTGAACGAGAACATTTTCGTTTCTGGCATTTTGTCGATAATATACACGAGTGTTTGGATACTCTTGTTCGAAAACAAAGTTGTGAAGATTTCAATGTTAAAAAACCACCAGTGGAATGCATAATTAAATATATTTTGAATTGATATATTTTAATAAACTAAACATTTAACTAACTAACAACAACCTAAGTAACCGTTGGGAAGAGAAACCTTCTCCTTCACTTTCCCCGCATCCTTATTCTTCGCCAGACTTAACCCTTTCAGACTTACACATTTGTTCAGAATTAAGTCGAACGCACTGTCCACGTTTATGCCTTCTTTCGCTGAAGTTTCAATAAAATCACACTCCAGTTCGGATGCAAGACTTTTAGCTTCCTCATACTCAACTTTCCTGTCGTTCTCGAGGTCTTTCTTGTTCCCTACGATAAGGAGTTGGTAGTTGTCAGCAGACACGTATTTATCTATTTCTTTTCTCCAATTCTCGATGTTCTGGAACGATGATTTGTTCGTGATGTCATATACAATTATTATTACGCTGGAACCGCGGTAGTGACTTGAGGCGATCGATCTGAACCGTTCTTGTCCCGCGGTGTCCCAAATTTGAATGTGGGATTTGTACCCCTTGATAACCTTGTCCATTATTTCAAAATCTACCCCAATAGTCGTTTTGTAGTCCTCCTTGTAGTCGTTCTTGGCATATCTGTTCAATATAGAACTTTTTCCGACTGATGAATCCCCTACTAGGACAACTTTGATCAGTAGCTCTGTGTTTTGATTAGATTCCATCGATGAAAATTTTAATTTTTTAAAAATGTTAGATATATAATTAAACCACGTATGCTAAATATAAACATTGACGATTTTGTAGATTTGTAAAACAAACGTTATATTAAATACAGCTAATTAATTAGAACTTATAAAACATGTGGGACTTTTCTATAGATAAATAAACAAATACCAGGAACGTCTAGTTTCAAAGAACTAATCTGGACTAGCTTATTATATTCTGATTCACAATAAATCAACCAATCTAATTTTTGTAAAAACAAAGCTCACCTATTGCGTAATCAAGGTGTGAATAATTTTAAACGTTTTATAAAATAAAAGTCTTGGTTTCAATTTATTTATCAATCTTTTCCTTTTTAGCTTTCTTTCTCTTTTTTATTAACTTTGAAATTCCATAGATAAGCCATCCTGAGAACGTAGTCGTAACCCCGATATAGTATGGAGTTGTTTTACCAAACCTGGCCCTCACGTCGAACGTCAAGTCAAAAATAATTACCAGTATGTTCTTCAAGCTACTCACCAAAATTACTGACAAAGGCGTGTTGTACTTGTTTCCGAAGAATATACTCACGTTGTAGAAAATAGCAACCATGGTGCTGGCGACGAAGCTCCAGATTGCACCACTGTAGTAGAAACTTAAGATTACGCCTTTTCCCATGAAATAGAATTCAAATATAATCACGAGAAGGTAAGTCGGTATAGAAAGCACGTACATGAAGTAAAGCGTCTCGAATATGTATACGTCTTTTAAGTACTTGTGGATCAACACATTATAAGCGGCGTAGGCTACAACATACATCAGTGCCAAAACAATGCCCCATATATCCTTGTGATTTTCATAGAATCCTGTTATGATTACTCCAGACACTATCACAAGGGCACTGGCAGCGTCCATTGATGTGGGTTTGATTCCTATCACCAGCCATTGGAGTAGAATGCCAGGGATTATGTTCAGTCTTTTTATTGTCGAGTTTGTTGTGAGAGTTTGAAAATAAAATGAAATATTCCCAGAAAATGCCACAGCAAAGAAAACAACAGAAAGGGGAAGGAAATTCATAAACTTCTTCTTAGTAAAGGACGTATCTATTTTTAGGATATTTAGAAACATACAGGTGTGCAGAATGCCGAGGGAGAATATTACTTGCGCTAAGTTAAGCATTCCAATGTATTGCCATTTAAAATTCCCCGCTATAGTTTTGATGCTAATAGGAAGGATAATAGCGGAAACACCAAAAGTAATTAGGAAAAAAAGACCTCTAAATGGTTTCAATATATTTTTTTCACCCTTGGATTTTCTTGTAGGTTCTATTAAATTTTTGTTTGTACTACGTGAGTTTGTTGTAGTTTTTGTTTGTTATAGAAAGGTTTGACTGTATATAATTACTTTAGTATAAAAGAAAATTTTTAGAGTACAATTTATTTTAACCAATAATTTAATAGTTTGGTAAGCGAAAATGAATCGTTACAAAATAAACAGAAATTCTATTGACTTGTTTGATTATGAAAAGAAGAAATATATAATAAATTTAAGGTAATAAAAATCAATCATGAATATTTTATAGAATACACGAAATTGAGTTTAAACCAGAGTTGAGAATTTCCGACCCGAACGGGTCGGGTTCGGGCGGAAGAAGGCCAAAAAAACGCTAAAAACTCTCACATGGATGCACTTTTAAAATATGCACAATTTTACTAATTTACGCTAGATATTTACTTAATTTTATTTATTAAATCGTTAATTTACTCTAATATTAGATTCTAACATGAAAACAAGTTAAAACAAATAATTTTTGAGCTTTGATTTGTTATTTTTGAATATCATTAAATTTGGGGAATTAAGTTTTTGGTAGAAAATTTTTTACAAATTTTCTACCCGACCCGCCCCGCCTTCGGGTCGGGCGGGTCGGGTTCTGGATTTAGGCAAAATTCTCATCTCTGGTTTAAACAATAAATATATAGAGAATACAAATTCGTTTTCTTTTAATTATTTTTAAATTATTAATTTACGCATACAATTATTTATCCATTATAATAATTCCTATATTTAACTACTACTATATTTCTCGTGTATATTTTTTCTAATGCTATCGATTTTTTGAGCTAATGCTGATGTCATCTTTTTAATTCCTGTCATACCATTAAGTAGTACATGTATAAACTCTTTACAATTTCTTGATATAATTTCAAAACTGTATTGACCGTTACGTCTGTATTCAATTCTATTGCTTGATTTTTTGATAACCAACAAGTCGAATAAACAATCAGACATTTCGTACCTTATTATTTCCTCTTCGTCCAACACCTTTCCTTTGTTTACAAGCAGTTCAAAGGTGAATTTAGATGGAAAACGATGAACATTGGATCCAAACACACTGTGATTAAATGAGCGATAATCATTTGCATATACAATATCTTTTATTTTGGTTTGTTCACTCACCTCAAAAACTTCATCATTAATAACATGATACATGCGACCATTGTATTCAATCGTTACTTTTCTGGTTATTTTTGATTTGCTTGTATCAACATTGGGGAATAATTGTTTGAAATACTTTCTTAGAGCATCAGAGAAGACTTCCTGGAAACTAAATGCGCTGACGACTTTCGAATGACTTTCATCTTCAAATAGAAGTTCTGTAAGTGTACTCTCGTCGTTTTCTTCATTATTTTCTGTTCTGTTCTTGATATAGCTGGTACCCAAATATCCAGTCGAATCATATAGGCGTGGTTTTCTTTCAGAACTAAAAAAAGAAACTTTGAAATACGAATGAGCCAGGTATTTTTCATCCGACAAATCGTATATAGATAAGAATCTCTCAATAATTGTTTGGGCGTCCGATTCATATCTTAAAACGTCGTCTACTTTTACCATTACCAATTTATTTATTTTCCCGAAAAATTAATTTTTTATTATTATTGTCGAAGTGTAACTATCCTTAATGATACCTTATAAGAAGCTTTAACGTGTTGTTTGATAGTATTGTAAATAAACAGGATTTCTTTGAGTTCTTTCTGTTCTGCGATAAGAATTTCTTCCCATTTTCAATTTTTGTCATTTGGCTTTATTATTGTAATTCATTTGATCTACACGTTTAAAGATAACATTAAGGGCCGTCGAACATTAACATGTATCAATGCCCTCTTTCTGTATTACGTCATTGTTTTTCAAATTCAAAAGTTAAAACTAAGATTTTGTTATGCATCATTATATATTGTCAACAACGTCTTTACTCTTACTTATATCTTATTCTAATCCGATATATGTACACCAATCAAGATAATATACCTTACTTCTCGTCAGAACTCGGGAACAAATATAAAATGATTGACGATTTCTTCCAACTTAAATGAAATTGGCATAAAAGAAACTTCGGAGCACAGCAGCCATAACAAGCTAATTAGCAATATGATGAACTATCATAAAGAGATTTAAATTTGAATTTGAATTTACTTAAAATTTGAATTTAAATTTGAATAGTTTAAGAAATAAATAAAGATAATAAAAATGACAAAATCAGTTTTTAACCATTTTCTAAAACAAGGTGTTCCCGACAAGATGAATTCATCCAATAGGAATATAACACCCTCATCTACCGACGAACCGCGTCGTTATCACGCTCATTTCAGAGACTCGGAAAAACACACACCCCCTCAGGCCCAGCATACCTTACCTAAGCGTTCCCCTTCAATAGATGCACTGCAGGATCACGATCCCAACTTCCGTACCTCCATGCAAGTCTTTACGTCCGAGCTTCCAAATACAAAACTTAAAATTTCACACGAAATTCCCAAACTGGAAGACATCCATAAACAAGACATCATTGCCTGGGTACAGAACTTCGTTGCAGTCATCAGCGCTAATAAATGGGACGAGGAAACTTCTAAGGCTATTCTGAACTCTCTAGTCACTCCTTCTATCCTGGGATATATCGACCCCAGCAAGCCGAAGGTCGAAATTCTTAAAGCTTTACTACACTTCAAATACCCCGCCACAGACGCAGCCAAGTACAGTTGGAAGTTAAAAGGGGTCCATCAGAACCAATACAACTCTATACAAGAATATGTTAACATCATTGCCTACTACAATACGAGATTATCTTTGTGTCTGGGACTGTGCGATCAAGAAAACGATAAAGCACTCATACAAGCCTTCCTCAACGGACTATCGTATGACACACAGAGGCAAGTTACACTACTCGGATTAGTCAATGCACAAGACATCTACCACCGAATATGTGAGGTAGAGCACTTAATAGAGACACAAAGCCAGAAAAGCGGAAATAAAGAGTATCACACAAGATATATAAAGGATAAATACAATTCTAGTAGACAGTACGGAAACGGAAACCAATACTGCTCTTACCATAAAAGTAGAGGGCATAGTACAGCCGATTGCAGAGCTCGAACACAGAATCCTCGAGACAATAGAAATGAAAACAGAAACTTTAATAGAGGAAGAGGAAATTATGGATCTTACAACAGAAGCTCGACACCACAGGATCAATACAAAGCTCAGAACAAGGGTTACAACAATTCTTATAACACTCGTAACTATAACTCACCCCGAAACCAGAACGCAGCCATGATTTCAAAAGGAAGGGATTCAAACAATGAAGAAACTCCTCAGGAACCTAAACTTTTCGCTATACAAGAACCCATGACACTTATTCCCAGTGTCGAATTGAAAATAAATGTCGACGGAAAACAAGGCACCGCTCTGCTTGATACTGGTAGCTGTGACAATTACATTAGCAACACTTTCACCAGAAGATTGGAATTTTAGCTGAAAGTATTCCCAATAAAGCCGTCACACTAGCGAATGGAAGCACTATTACGGTTGACAAGAAGACGAAGGTGACATTTCAGATAGAGAACGATGCTAACATCAAGTATACGGATGACTTCTTCATCCTTGATCCATCGTTAATCGATGTCTACCTTGGAAGGCGTTTTATGACCAACCAGGGAGCCATCATAAACTTCAATGACCAAACAGTGTCATTCGATGGGAAGTATTATGAATTACCAGACCGTGAAAGGATTTCTCACATACAGTCTGACAAGCTACTAACGCAAAAGGCCAAGATCTTCTCCATATCGGAAACCACAGAGAAAACAGCCGGAATAGAGATACAGGAACTTGTTAAGAGCAATAAAATAAGAAATCCAGACTTAGGAGAGATAAAGTTTACTAAACATACGATCACATTAGATGACTATACACCCTTTAACTTCAGACCATATATATTACCTCTCTCTTGTAGAACAGACGCAGAACGAAGTGAATAAACTAATAAAAGAGCAAGTAATAAGACCCAGTGACAGCTCGTTTTGTTCACCTGCGTTCCCCATAGTAAAAAGAAATGGATCGATACGATTAGTTGTCGATTATAGACACTTGAACAGTAAAACAAGAAAGGAGTTCTATCCAATGCCACCTATTCAACACATTTTAGGACAATTAAGAGGAGCTCGAAGATTTTTACAGATAGACTTAAAATCAGGATATTACCAAATTGGAATACTAGAGGAGGATATACCCCTGGCATCCTTTTCACTTAACGATCAGCAATACGAATTCTTACGTATGCCGTTTGGTTTGTGTAATGCACCTCACACATTCCAGCGAGCGATGCAATATCTATTTGGGACTCATCCGTTTATTAAATGCTACTTGGACGATGTTCTAATTCACTCTCAATCGTCGCAAGAACACTGTAAACACTTGGAGACCTTCTTCAACATAGTTAAAGATAACGGACTCGCAATCAACTACGACAAGTCCCATTTTAATAAAGATAATGTTAAATACCTAGGTTACCTCGTGGACAAGGAAGGAATTAGACCTGACTTAAGCAGAATAGACACTTTTGACCTCACTGAACCCAAGAACAAGAAACAACTAAAGCGAATCATTGGGTTGATACAATGGTACAGACCATTCATTAAGAAGCTCAGCGATAAACTAGCATTCCTTACTTCTATGACTAGGGATACTGAGAAACTAACATGGGATGGAGATAAGACAAACCTACTAAAAGACTTACTTAACGAAATAAAGGAACAGACCCTTTTACATTTTCCTGACTTCGCGAACCCATTCGAATTAACCGTAGACGCCAGCAATACAGGACTCGGAGGCGTATTGTATCAAGATAACAAGATTATAGGATTCTTTTCAAAAAAACTAACAGAGACTGAAAAGAACTACAGTATCGTAGAAAGAGAAACCCTAGCGATACTACGGTCAATTGAACACTTCAAGACGATCATATTCTCCAATAAAATCTACGTACATTCTGACAACAGAAATCTATTGTTTGCTAAGGACCTTTCAAAAAGATGTGAACGTTGGAAGTTACAATTGGAAGAATATAATCTGGACATCAACCACATCGCCGGAGAGAAAAACAAAGAGGCGGACTTAATGTCTAGACTTATGTGCTTAAAGGAAAATCCTACAAACTTCGAATTTAACTTGAGAGAAATAGAAAAACACACCATCAACCAGGAAATCAAAGCAAACTTACAAATCAAAGATAAAACGATAGGAGGACATAAGTTAAAATTCACCAAGGAAGATCAAATGATTATACCGGACACCATCGCGGACAGACTCTTACTTGAAATCCATAAGTACCTACAACACCCTGGACAAAGAATACAGTATGAAACTATAAGAAACTACCTCTATATCAGCAACATTAAGAAGAGAATAAAAACACTCGTGGGTAACTGTCATGCTTGTCAAAAATCTAAGAAGACTTCGACCAAATACGGATTTATAGAAGGGAACTTAAGGAAAAAGGAACCCTTTAAATTCGTTTCTACAGACCTCTTCGGACCAGTTAAAACAGCATTTTTTGAAACAAAAAGAACAGAAGGAAGTTTCTACATTATAACGTTTTTAGACCTAGCGACACGTTGGGCAGAAGCAAGGATCTTATTTGGAATTACAGGAAATGACATTTGCAAGGCATTCCAAGAGGTTTGGCTGACTAAATTCGAAGCACCGCAACATATTTTGTCTGATCAAGGAAGACAGTATATCTCTAACAACTGGAGAGATCTATGTGGGGAAGTCAAGACCAAGCCAATATACTGCTCGAGTTACAATCCAACAGGCAACTCGCCTACAGAAAGACTGAATTCTGGAATTGCATTAGTATTACGACTAAACCGTAATAAAGATCTTGAAGGACTTGAAAATAAGATTCAGAACCGACTCAATTACATGGTTAACACAACAACTGGCACATCCGCATTCGAAAACAGATTCCTGTACTCACCACTAGATCCCATCAAAAGGAACTTGACGAGAAAGATAGTTAGTGGGATGAGAAAGGCCGACGAGAAAGCGGAGATTGTTCAAAGGAAAACTAATTCAAAGAGAATTCAACACGAATACAAGGAGAATGAACAGGTTTTAGTTATAAGACACTTTGGAGATAAAATTATGGACCCATGGAAAGGGCCGTTCGTTGTCATAAGAGTTATTGATAAGAACCGCATTGAAATTGACGAAGGCTACAAGAAAAGCATACAGAATATAAAAAATGTGAAGCCTTATGCGGAAGGAGCAGGATATGATGAACTATCATAAAGAGATTTAAATTTGAATTTGAATTTACTTAAAATTTGAATAGTTTAACCCTATACAACCGATGTGGTACATATATGTACCATCTGTTTTTTAGATCATAGCCGATGTGGTATATATATGTACCAAGTGATGTTTAGATCACAACCGATGTGGTACATATATGTAACACATCAAAATTAAGATTCTGAAATAGCTTTAGATGGCATTTGGCATAATTATATTTTATAATCATCACTCAAATTTTCAAATAAAAGAATTTACTTGGAACTAGACATTCAAACTCTTGATCTTGATCGAGATGCTTATCGAAAATATGGTAGATTATGTATCGGGTACTTAATATAGTACACATGATCATATCATGGACAGAATACCCGAGGTGCCTCCTTTAATGAGTTTAAAGTCCTCGTTAAAAACAATAAATTAGTAATAAAATAACTTTTATTTTATGTACTTAAATTATGAATCATAATAATTTTCGCCCTAAAGGGGTTATTGTTAGGGCTCCCAGATATTTCTTTTATATTTTATAGCAAATTTCTCTAAAAACATGCATTATTTACGCCAAATTGCCTATAAAACGATGAAAATCCAGCTATTTTACTAGAAATCGGAATAATTTCATGTAAAAATGGCCTGAAATGACAAAATAATTCTGATTATGTATTAATAACGATATTAAATAACTATTAACCCAATGACTGCGGCATGGTCAGTATACTGACTATTGTCATTTCGCTTGATTGCGGTATGGTCAGCATATTGACCACAATGACATCCGTTTGACTGCGACATGGTCAGTATTCTGACCAACATGTCGAATAAATCTGGCAAAAAGTGTACTCAATATATACGTTTGTTTTTGTTTTTGTTGTAATATTATATTTATATCTATCTAGAGATGGATTTTTCAAATACCTTGTATCACATTACCTCAATTTGAAAGGTTTGTTATTAATTTCAGAATTTTATATAACTTTTACCAAATACTAAATATTTGGCTACAACTTAATTGGATTATGTATATAACTATAGTGTAAGATATATAATGATTTAGATACGAACTGAATAAACTATATATTTTACATTTTTAAAATTTTAAATTTCAGATGAATTGCAAATTTTGTGAATTCGTTTCACAAGACAAAAAATCCTTATTGGTGCATAGAGCACAAAAGCACAATGCTGATAAAGACCCCTTTTGCCTTTTGTGCAATAAGTATTACAAATCAAAACAATCTTACACAAACCACAAAAAGACAAAGAAACACATCATTTTATTACATATAAAAGAAACTATTCACGCTGTTTTTAAAAAATGAACTTGCAAACGAAAACGAAACTCCTCTCCACTGATTTAATTGATTATAAAGTTCAAAATTACACAATAGAGATTCCCGATAAAAGTGTCTTCTTTCTATCATTTTCAGAATTAGAAACTTATCTGAATGACAACGTGTTATTGGAACATTATAACTTCATCTTGACATCTGGAGACAAGAAACGCGGAGACTATCTAAGAACTTCGTACCGCTGTAATTATAAAACCAATGGTAGATTTTCTTGCAATTCTTTCTATACGATCGACAAATCAAAGCAACAAAATTACTATTTAACTTATAGGAATACACACAACCATCTTATTGATTTATCAAAGATAAGAATTCCAAAAGTTGTGAAACAAGGTTTGATCAACCAAATTAAAACCGGTATACCTCTATCAGAAATCTATCAATCGATTTTGGATACCATAAAAGGCTTGGTAACTTCGAAGAGACAGCTTATAACAATGGCTTACCTGCGTTATTTAAAAAATAATTTTTGCATAACTAGCAAACTACACAATTCAGATTTAAAAAGTATAATTCTTAACATAAAAAAATATACAGCAGGTAAGATTATTAAACATCTATTTACTAATATTTATGATATTGAAGATGACGTGGAAGGATCGGACGAATTTTTTTTGTTATTTCAAACTCATGCTCAAGTAGAATTCTTGGAAAGAAATAAAAGACACAGCTGCCTTTTAATTGATGCCACTCATGGCACAAATTTATACAACTATAAGTTAATAGTTGCAAGTGTATTGGACTCGGCACTAAAACCAAGACCAATTTTTTACTGTGTATTGAACTTCGAGAATACTAAACTTATTACAAGAATTTTTCGAAATCTAAATTCTACAACAATGAATAATTTCAGCACTGATTACATCATGTCCGATATGGCGCCACAATATTATACTTCATATCAAACTACGTTCACAGACTCTTCTTCGTGGTTATTTTGTTTATGGCATGTCAAGAAAGCCATACAGAGAAACATGATCTTTAAGATTTCAAATAAGGTAACTCGGGCTAAAGTTCACGGAGAGTTTAATAATTTAATTCTAATCTCTAGTGCCGAATTGTTCAAAAAAGCATACAAAGAATTCTTATTGTTAATACTGAAAATCTGTAAGGAATTTCATACATATTTTTATTCACAATATGACAAATCCATTAAAAACTGGTCTTTGGTTTACAGAAAGAAAAGTTTTGTCAACGTGAATATGTTCCAAGAATCAATGTTTAATGTAATAAAAGCAAACTATTTGGAAAGGAAGAAGAATAATCGCATCGACTTATTGTTAGAGAAATTAATTCGGTTTGACAATCATATTCTTAGTCATCAATTTCGATCTTTAAGTAGTGACAATTTGGAATATAAAGGCCACAGATTCAAAACAATGGTAGAATCACATAGTAAAGCGTTGGATATGGTTGATTATAGAATTGAAAAGTCGGCAACAGGATATCTGGTTAGAATATACAAGGTACACATCAAAAGCCCAGGAATCTGCAGTAATAACTGCCAAATCATATGCAAAGAGTGTTCAATATGTTACCATTCTGTGTCTTGTAGTTGTCTCATGTTCTTATCAAAAAAGATACTCTGCAAGCACATACATTATTTAGCTTTGTATCTTGCAAAAGAAAGAAAAACTAAGAATTCAAAGCATATACCTGATACAAAAAATAGCTATGATTATACTGAACAAACCCCCATTATACATGGTACAAAACTTGATGTCATAAGGAAGCAGAGCACAATAAGAAACAGCGATATTAAAGAAACATCAAAAGAGGAACTGGGTGTGGTTGGAAGTACAACTAAACAAATACCTGTGGATTCTGTATTTGGAACTAATTTAACTTCACAGAACTCAGATCAAAGCAAAAGTCGGGAATTTAATCAAATATCAAGCTTACAACATGAAATTGAGGTATATTTCCATGGAACAGAAACTTCGGGAGAGGAAACTGCTTTAAAAGATGCAATAACTATTGAACAAACCAACTTGGCCAAAAAAATGACGTTATTCATTAACAGTTGTGCGGGTTTAAAAAGCCATGATCATATATCTGAAATCTCACAAAATATTGATATATTAAATGAAAAGGTTATGAAACTCCATGAAAAAGAAAAGAATTATAATTTTGAGAAGAGGGCAATGAAGAAGCAAAAGCGAAATTTTTAAGCGTTTTGGAGAATAAATAATTTGTTATCACATGTTCTGGCTATTGAATATCATAAGTTGAATGATAGTTTCATGAATATGTAAATTTTTAATAATATTGGTTTAAAATTAAAACAAAGATAATACATTTCTTTTATATAGGTCCTTTTTAATTATTATTATTATTATGCTTATTACACTATAATCTATCACAATTAAATAGAATTGTCTAATAATTAAATTTATACAAGAAAGCTTTATGGCCATTAGAATATTTAAATAGCATAATTTTCCTTTTACTTTTAACAAGATAAACTTTGAACTATTAATATAGACAGAAATCTCAACGGCTTAATCATGGAGGAAGTGTTTCTTATAGACATCTTGTGTTAAGATTACATTCATAAGCACATTTTAAATGTTGTTTTTGTATTACACTGTGAAAATACCAGATTTCTAAAGCATAAAGATGGCTATTGAATGGCCCGTGTTGTTTCCTTTGTTTATATGTCTTCAGTCGGTTTATTTCCGATTTCTACTATAACATCTTTGTTATTCCTCCTAAAGCTATCCATAATATTCTTCCTTAAGATAGTTATAGTTGGGAGTAATAAATGATTGAACAAAGCTCAGTGAGAATTCTTAAGAATACAGTTGATCGCTCAATTTGTTATATAGTTGGATACATTTGATATGGCGAAGCATTAGAGAATTTTCATATGTCTTTTTTGTTGACTCATTTCAAACGAAACATTAGAATTCAGGTTGATAGTATAAATGACATCCCAGTTGACTCCGTTGAATATTGGTTGGACTCTTTTGATGTTTGTATCTGTGTCGCAAAGCTCTTAAGATTAGGTTGATTGCATTCTCGGTTAGTATTTCCCAAATTTGTAGTATGTTCTTGCCAATTCCAGTATATGGTTGAATCAATGAAATGGCGACTGTCAATACACACACCATCTGCATTTTCGATTTTCTTCTCCGCAGCTCTTAGTAGTTCTTGGAATTTGGAATGTTATGAAAGTTAAATTTTGGAAATTGCTTTTGGTCAAAATATGGAGGAGTTATTAAATTATTATTGGCTAGTTTGAAATTATCCATAATATGTTTAAAAAGTTCAGTTCCGCAGCTTCTAAAAGTAAAAATTATTTTATTTTAAAATAATATCAGACACAACCCGATAGGTAGTTTACCAAATAGATCTTATTGTTCAACGTAGTTTACCAATGTAAATTTTAATCAAAATTTATAAATCAATTATTTTTTTTAATAAATCCCACATCTACCAAAGATATAAAGTTACATTTATATTCATACAATAAAGCTATTCCATCGTTCTGTTTGTATGTTAAATTCCATGCCAAATTTGTTCTATCGCATTCAACATCGTATTATGAAGATTGGCACTTGGGTTTGTGTATATTCTTTAAATCGTTTTGTTTTGCTTTTTAAGTGAAAACAACAATGGTAAATGTCAGTTTGGCAGTAATACACTTCTCAATAGATGTAACTCTTGGTCTTATGTCTAATTTAAAGTGTTGTTCAGATTATATTGATATCCTGTTTATGGATGACTGTGAATACGAAGCAACTTGTAAGAATCAAGCAATAATTCACAGCATACTATTAGTCTTTAAACGCTGATTTCCGAATGTTGTAAAATGAACAGCTGTCTAATCAATGACGAAATTAAGTGCATGTTTTATAATAATTTCCCAAACAGATATCTTGTAATACTTATTGCACAAAAGGCAAAAGGGGTCTTTATCAGCATTGTGCTTTTGTGCTCTATGCACCAATAAGGATTTTTTGTCTTGTGAAACGAATTCACAAAATTTGCAATTCATCTGAAATTTAAAATTTTAAAAATGTAAAATATATAGTTTATTCAGTTCGTATCTAAATCATTATATATCTTACACTATAGTTATATACAGAATCCAATTAAGTTGTAGCCAAATATTTAGTATTTGGTAAAAGTTATATAAAATTCTGAAATTAATAACAAACCTTTCAAATTGAGGTAATGTGATACAAGGTATTTGAAAAATCCATCTCTAGATAGATATAAATATAATATTACAACAAAAACAAAAACAAACGTATATATTGAGTACACTTTTTGCCAGATTTATTCGACATGTAATGTGGAGCCCTTGTCGCGCTAGTTGTTGCGACCTCGGACTCTTCACCTCCATCCTGGGCTCGTGTTGCACCCTGCAGCGATACCCAGGGAAAATTTTAAATTTTTAAATTCCGTCCTTTTGAGGATGAATGAGTAAAAGTGAAAATGTTGTGATATTGTGATCTCTATTTTTTAAAATTAGACCTATATTTGGGCAAACAAACTGCAAAACATCGTGTACAATTTTTTATTCACAAAATAATCTCTTCGATTTTCAGTATGGAAGTTTACAATATCGTACGGATATTTTTGCAAACGTCTATAAAATATACAAATAAAGTTTTACATTTCTCTTAAAGTCAAAATCAATACTTCAACTACAGTAAACTCTGAAGGTTTAGCCGGTTTTTGTCCCAAAATGCCTTGGACTGGCTAAGACTTCTAAATTCTCTTTATATATTTTGGTAACAAAAATCTCAATTTGTTGTTTCCCCAAGGAGGACMYTTGGTTGTATCATCCATTCAGGAAAATCATATAAAACCTATTTATAATGTCTATTTCCATATATAAAAAAGAATGGTGAATTTTAAATACAAGTAAAACCACGGGGAAACGTTTTAACCACAGAGTTCGGTTAAAAAATGGGGATAAATACAATTTACAGGTATTTCAAAATTATTTTGTAATTTGACTAACACTAGAATGTTGCCCACCTAAAGAACTAAATAAAACAATGAATAAGCGATTGATTTGGGGTAAACYCAATATTTTTACGATCCTGTATCATTTTCAGAGCCCCAGAAGCACTTAAACAGTAAAATATTTTTAATTAAATTGGACTAACCCCCTAAAAATTGGCTAAGAATGGAGCGACTAAGTCTTGAAATTGGCTAAACCTTCGTAGTTTACTGTATACGAATAGCAGTCACGCCACAAAATGTTAATTTACGAAAATAATTAATTTATTTCAATTGAAAAACCCGACTTTGAACAACAACTTATAACAACAAAAGAAATCAAACCACCAAGGAAGGGCAAATTTATAAATGCCACACACTCTATTCGTTCTGCCAACTTAGACAGACCATCAAAAAGACAAGGGGAGGATGGACACATTCTTCCACCAAAATCATTTAGACACAATATCCCAGCGTCAAAAACACCCTTAGAATTAATATGTGCTCCATCTGGTCAGCCTATGACATACAAACACTACAACCAGTAATATAGTGTTTTTGACCAAAAGATCCAAAGCAATGAATGCAATACATGCGAACAGATTCGTACTTGTCTTTACTATTCTAGCATAGGGTCGTTTTTATTGTTTATTCAGAATAAAACAAATGTTACCAGACTATCCATAGCACACGATACATCATTTGTATGCAACGAAGACAACAGTAACATATCGGGCGTGGCACAGACAGAAAATCAAAATTTGGAAATTTATAGTGAAGAAGAAAGAACCCGGCTCATTAAAGAAATGGAGCCATTGATTTTGAAATCCAAATTTGTCAATGCAACAAATAGTTTAGTTCTTCMMTCAATCCATAAAACCGTAAACCTCCCCATAACAAAACCAAAAGAGAAGAAATTATCAGGTAAGAATCTATCAATGCTTCAAGAAAAATTTAAAAATAAAAAATATCTTCTGATTGATGAATTTTCAATGTTAGGCCAGTTAGAATTTTATTGGCTTGATTCAAGACTCAAACAAATAATGAGCAATGACCAGATTTTTGGAGGACTTTCTATAATCCTTTGTGGCGATATATTCCAGCTACCACCTGTAAAAGGCCATCCGCTATATGATAAACAATAAAAAAGATTTGAAGAACAATTTGGATTCTTTCTTTATCGCGAATTCAATAAAATATTTATTTTGGATAAGATAATGAGACAACAAGGTGATGAATCTCCTTTATTTATCACTCTTTTAGAAAATCTTAGATTGGGAAACCCATCTACCAATGATTGGGCGTATTTGAAAAATAATTTTATTTATCATGAAAATATTACTTTGCGTCATTGTTTGTTGCAAATAATTTTATTGCCTTACTTTGCAAAGTAATATTTTCATGATAAATAAAATTATTTTTCAAATACGCCCAATCGTTGGTAGATGGGTTTCCCAATCTAAGATTTTCTAAAAGAGTGATAAATAAAGAAGATTCATCACCTTGTTGTCTCATTATCTTATCCAAAATAAATATTTTATTGAATTCGCGATAAAGAAAGACTCCAAATTGTTCTTCAAATCTTTTGTATTGTTTATCGTATAGCGGATGGCCTTTTACAGGTGGTAGCCGGAATATATCGCCACAAAGGATTATAGAAAGTCCTCCAAAAATTTGGTTATTGCTCATTATTTGTTTGAGTCTTGAATCAAGCCAATAAAATTCTAACTGGCCTAACATTGAAAATTCATCAATCAGAAGATATTTTTTATTTTTAAATTTCTCTTGAAGCATTGATAGACTCCTACCTGATAATTCCTTTTCTTTTGGTTTTGTTATGGGGAGGTTTACGGTTTTATGGATTGTTTGGACWAGTTSTATTTTGAAAAATACTTTGAGCCAGTATCATCTGAATACCTTCCGCTCACCCCTTGTATATTAAGGCTCATGACTAGGG
>JASNJN010000173.1:0-11990 GCA_030180075.1 Mikrocytos mackini | reverse complement strand
AAAAGCGATTAAACTACCTCAAATTTTGGGTAAAACGTTAATGAAATCCAGTTCAAGGCTCAGTATTATCCATCTGTTTTAATCGGGCACTTAAACCCGTAAAAAATGCTTATTTAAAATATTTGTCTTGGTTTTTATTTAATAGAAATGTTTATTTTATTTTAACAAGTATAACATACATATTTAAATACTGTTTATATTTAAATCCAAAGGAAACACCATGTATATTTTAAATATGATGTTAATAAATAAAAATATTCGTAATCTTTGGTTCTATAGTAGCATCTATGGGTATACTTAAATGGAGAATTTATTTTTCCTCGATATTTTTGGAGATTTTAAACAATATATCCAGGCAAATCAATTTTTTTTTGCAACGSAGAAACTAATTATATATTTAATTATAAATTTCTCCTTTCAACCTACTGGCCTACTCATATTTCCTAACTAAACTAAGTAAAACCCCCACAAATCCCAAATTCGGAGAGTATTTGTTTCACAAACGCTGTATTCCCAAACATGTTTATATTAAAACTAGTTATTATAACTTTCAACTTTCAAAACACTATAAAACCTTTATGACCTTACTTGAAGATTATTCAAAATCAAAGGCCCTGGTTAATTCCTTTTAACAAATAGTCCCTTTCAAAGGGTTGTTAACTTCTTTCTTTAGTAGTATTCTTCTTACAGCCCTTCGCTTTGTAGAAATATGCTTATTTCCTATAAGCGTTTCTTTAAGCTTTTAGAGCTCTTGCTTCCTACAGTATGTGTCCTTTTATGAGCCCATGCGCCCCTTTTCTCTATTTAAGTTATAGATACTCGGCGAGCGTCTTTTGGGTTAAGGACAAAAGTTTAGAAGTTAACTTTTTGTTTTGTGAATAAACCTTTTATCGATCCGCCATGCCCTGGCTAACTTAATACCAGGCAAATGGGCTTTAAATAGTGTTTTGAAGTGAGCTTGCCGTTTATAAACCTTCCCTGGGCCTGTATCGCCCAATCAGTTTTACGGCATTTTTTCTTTGTTTCAGAAATAAGCCCTGTGTCAATAATAGACTGAGTTTCAAAAATAAACCATGTTTCAAAAATAGCAATAGTCTGCTATCAATTACAAACGCTAAATTTGAAGGCTTATAAAAGTGTTTGCCCTAGTTGTATTTTGAAAAATACTTTGAGCCAGTATCATCTGAATACCTTCCGCCCACCCCTTGTATATTAAGGCTCATGACCTTAGCGGTTTAGCTTTGGTGGGGTGGCTATCGTGTGAGACCCTGATGAGGTTCTAGCTCTCGAAGAAGCATCCATCATACAGGACACGAGAAGAGACTGTGTTCTCAACATGCTAGCCGTTTAAGGCCTTTCGCTCAGCATCGACCCTGACCCCTGTACGGTGGAGCCGTGGGGTTTACTGATATGCATGACCCTATGGGATTTTTGAAAATTTAAATTTTCGCATTTCGATGCTTATCAACTATGATAATCAACGAAACCTCGTACATAATCTTTCATTTATCTCTAAAAATACCGAATTTATGGGATATCGTGAAAAATTCAAGAAAGAAGCATAAAAGGCATTCAAACTCGATGGGAATAAATTCATGAAAAGGGGAAGTAGATATTACTACCGGAAATATGTAATACAGAAAGGAAAGTGTGAGGAATGTTGCGGCGATTGTGATATATTATGCAGAGACTGTGGCATGTGTAAGGACAGTTATAAATGCACGTGTTATTCTTACGTAGTTAAGAAAGAACAATGTAAACACGTGCATAAGGTGCATGCAAATGTCTCAAAGTTAAATATTAAAAATGGTCAAAATAATATTAACGAAAACGAGGACACCAGTGACCACAACAATTGTCGAATAGATGTTGACACAATGGCCCCAGCTATAAATATGCAAGAAATGCATTATGGGCACGATATAACCCTTAGTTCTCCTGACACAAGTTTAGCTGGCTTAAACACAGAAGTTCCATTTGATCGTGATAAAATGGTTTGTGATGGAGCAGGCGACGAGAATATAGCTCAAAATGAACAGACCATTAAGTTGAAGCAGAATATTAACAACGACATGGAAAATAATACAGGGCTAATGAAAGATGGTACCATGGAACATCTTAAAATATAAACGAAATCTAGAAACCTCTCAGAGTTGTCAACAACTGAGGTAGTATCTAAATCAAAAGTGCGTGATATAATACAAAAGATTGAAAAGATCAGCCAGAAAGTTAAAGAAACAGACTCCATAATTTACATTAACAAAGTAGACGATATGTTGGAATTTATAACAAGAATTAAAGACTGGGAAAATGACAATAACTTAGTATCAGACGACATTAATAAGGATATGCTTAAACTTCCATTGAAACAGAGGCAGCGATATACAAAGCGAAAAGGTAACAATTAAATAATTAAAGTTTGCAACTGATTATTAAGCCAATATGTATAAATCAACTATTTATATAAATATTTATTTTATTGTAATTTAATCAACATTAATCAAAATAATATACTCATATAATGATTGGAACTTTCTTATAATTAAATTTCCATATATATTGTGTGAATATAAACTAAAAATTGGGTTATATTAATTCTTTACACGTTTAAATGGTTAGATATTAATCATCGACATTATTCTTTCTTTCCAATATAAACCATATTTCTATTTATGTTTCGATTATTTGTTCACTAGGAATGTTGAATAACAAAAAAACGTCCGTGTTATATATGTAATGTTTCAAGTTGTACTCTATTATGTTGCTGAATTTTTGTTATTCAAAGAACTTTTAACGGCTTAAAACATTATTGATTCAGTAGAATGTATTTCTTTTGATGTTATCAATTAAATAGGCAAGCCTTCTAATTCGATATAACCTTGTTCTAATGTCTGGTTGGTGGACAAGTGGAAATTGCTGTGTTTGTATGTTGCTTTGATGTTTCAATAGGGACCAATAGGTAAACATTCAATTTGGCCATTTTATTCCACACAGAGATTAAATTCGAAGAGGTAAACTGATTTCTTTGTCTGAACGGCTAAAGGCTTCGCATAGCCTCAGGGTCCCAATTAACAATTTGAAATTCAAAATTTAAAATTTAGAAAATGGACTCGAACAATTTATGACCAACAAAAGAGACTTTAAGCTTGGTTAGAGAAATAGACAACAGACAAAGATAAATGCACCCATTCTTATCTCAAAGGACCGGTCTGGATTTAAATAGAAATGTGAAAACGAAAATGCACATTCCCATCTCTACAGGCATTTACTTCATCATTTGCTTGAATTTAATAAGATTACATGATGAGAGTGATGTTGTGTATAGTCTTATTCATGAAACAGATTATTTAAAATTATTGGGCGGGATTCATATTTAGAAAGTAGCTGCTAGAAGATATTCCCGAATAATGGAATGGTGATTCCAGTTGTGCTAATAGATTGGGAATTCAGATTAGTGGGAAATTAAAGATAAAACACGTTCTATGAAGAATTTTCAGATAATATCATCAGAAATCTTAGAATAGTTCATTCTATATCAACACTAAGTACGTCAATACAATAAAGACTATTCATTTATTCAATTTAAAAATCATGTTAAATAAATTTTAAAATAACACTTTTGAGTTAGTGTATCAATACACAATATATAATAAAATCAATATAAAACTAATTTAAACGTAATATTTTATATTTTGATCAACATCAAATTATTTAGGTAAACAATCTTTTGACACAAATCTAAATTAATACCATCAACATACATTTCTTTTGTATTAATAAAAATAAAATACCCCTCTTTCGAATCCTTATCAATTTTCTTGGTGGTTTGGCGTAATGTTCAAACGACACATTTCATATATCCAATTAATATACCTCATAAGTTTTCTCTATTTTGAATAATCAAGTACAATATGTTATACCCAAGCCAAACGTTGCCTTAAATATAAACATATGTTTATTGTATTAGTGTGTAAACGTGCCGAATTGATTCCAATCAAAAGTGGTCATATCTATATCCTTATAAGAAAAGATATATCTTACGGTCTCCATATAGTTTAAGATAACCTAGCACTTCCAGTTATTCAGTCGGTATCAATAACGTGCGTTTAGTTTAATCTATTATCTTCTTTTATTATATCATTCATCTTCTCTTAATTAATCATTTTTGCGTTATGTCTCTTGATAAGTTATAGGAGTGCTCGTTTTGAGTCCAGGGAATTCACGTTATGTATACAGTCCGTTTCACTTTTTTTGGGACACCTGTTTTATTCAAAATAAAGTTTGTTTGGTTGTAATTTTTATTTTTAAAATATGTATTATTTTTGTTGAATGATTTCACAAAAAATATATTATACATTTTCCTCAAAATTATGATAAACCAATTTTTACATTTGAACATAAAAGTTACTGTTTCATTTTTTAAGGGACAATAAAAAACATCAAAATAATTTATAAAATCTAAATATTATAATTTTAATGGCTTTATAATCGTTAATAAACATCATATTTCGAATATTAATTATATTATTTCATGGTTTTATATATTTTCGCTAATTGTTTCTTATTCTGTTATGTCTTCTCATATTTAAAATTTCATTGTTAAAACTCGATCTCTTTAATGTATAAGCCCCATAGACGATATTGCAAAAACTATCTTTTATACTAGGTGTGTCTAAGACATTTTAATAGTCTGTTTTGTATTACTCCACATTATCTAAAATTATCATGTTCCTGTATGGTTTCTTCTGTGCGAAATAGACATATACACTGTATTGTTACTTGAAATTGATCAGAATTACCCCCAATCAATCATTATTTGTACGCATTTCGGCTCTATGGCATTTATTTGCAAGTTTAGAAGAAATTCTTAAGTAATGAAAATGTCAGAAATAATGTAACCCAAACGATGTAGGCGATGTAAAAGAACTAGTATATGCGTATATATCTCCCCAATTCATATATGATTGTTTAAAGTTGTCGCAAACCCATGTAGTGCAAAATAATTTCAAAAGATCTTTGTTCTCAGAATCTCTGTACTCTCGCTAATGATAACGCTACGTGTATTCATGTTCTCATGGAAAAGATGAAGTTGGAATCGAGTTCGTCTCATTAAGTTCATGACTCAAGCTTCCACTATAGTTCATAAATCGTTTATCAATTATAAAGAATTTTTTAATTTTTCAAAAGTAGCTTGGGCAACTATTGCCAGAAAACATAATACAACAGAATATTTCATGATGACGAAATATATTAAAGTATAACACATAATATTTCTTGGTGTAATATATAATCGCCGTTTAAGTTTTATTTTTTCAAATTTTAAAAATTATGCCCAAAATATTATCACTGAACCTTGCGACACAGGTAATTAAAACCTATAGGGAATTTAAATCTCTTAGGAAAACTGCCAAAAAACTCAAAATATCTAAAACATCCGTTTCCCGCTATCTCAACAACTCAGAAAAGAAGATCAAGAAGCCTGTACAGAAAAAATTTACATCGCTTTCTGTGCAAACACAAAGGAGAATAAAGCGTTACTGCGGCAGGAACAAGGAATTCACTATTACTAAAATAATATCCGCGTTACAGATAAAAGTTTCTCGTTCTACTGTGCATAGATTCCTAAAAAGCGAAGGTTTTTTGCATGGGAACAAAGTTAAAACGCCTTTCTTAACCCAAAAATCAAAATAAACCCGTGTTAAATTCGCTTCTAGACACGTGAATGTTGAAGGATTACTTGAAAAGCTACTCTTTACAGATGAAAAGTCATTTACATTATCAGGTTATACTACATATCCTAAGATTTGGTATAAAAAGAACAGCAACATACACACCAGGAAAGTTAAAACAAGTATTTATTTTTAAAGACAAAGGATATGATAGAAAAAACGTAATGGTATGGGGGTCTGTCAATATTGAAGGGCAACAGCAACTTATTTTCGTAGATGAAATGATTAACAGCGATGTCTATATTAAGCTCTTAAGACAAGAAATTATTCCACACAACCTGAAATTATATAAAGGAAATAATTATTTCTTTGTGCAAGACAACGCACCTTGCCACAAATCAAAAAGAACAACATCTTTTATTGAAAAAATGAAAATGGACGTTTTAGACTGGCCCCCACATAGTCCAGACTTAAATCCGACTGAAAATGTCTGGGCTATACTTGCAAAGAAAGTTTATGAGAAAGATAAAACGTACAATACAAAAATGCTTTGAAAATAGCAATTAGACGTGAATGGGAGAATTTAGATAGTCAAATGGTGGGGAATTGTGTGAGCAATTTTAATGAAAGGTTAAGCCAAGTATTGGATTTAGATGGTGAAGTAACTAATTATTAACGATTATAAAGCCATTAAAATTATAATATTTAGATTTTATAAATTATTTTGATGTTTTTTATTGTCCCTTAAAAAATGAAACAGTAACTTTTATGTTCAAATGTAAAAATTGGTTTATCATAATTTTGAGGAAAATGTATAATATATTTTTTGTGAAATCATKCAACAAAAATAATACATATTTTTAAAATAAAAATTACAACCAAACAGACTTTGTTTTGAATAAAACAGGTGTCCCAAAAAAAGTGAAACGGACTGTATTTACGCTAACTTTTATTTTTCATATAGAAGACAATTATACCCGTACGACAAGTATGTTGTTAGCATTGTGTTAACATGCTGCTTTTAGTCAAAACCAGTCGAATAGGGCAAGTTGTGGGGTTTGTGGCGACTTTTTAATAAAAAGTCGACAAAAATTTTTTCGCACCAAAAAATTTCAAGGGTAAATTTCCTAATAAAAAATGGTTTTTTAAAAAATTAGCGTAAATAGACCTGACCGTACATATATGTACCATATATTTTTAGATCACGTCTGATGTTATACATATATATACCACATTAATATTACTATTCTGAAGTAGATTATGATTGTATTTTACAAATCATATTTTTTAATAAGTTATCATATTTTAAATAAAAATTAATTTAGAACCTCAATTCATAACCATATTTCCATGTTGATGCTGGTAGGTGCCCAGTACGCATTAATGCTATATAAAGAATGTCAGAATGGGGGATGGGGCATCTTTGTATGTTTTTAAAAATAATAAAATTTTTAATAAAAATTAAAATTTATAAATTATAAGAACAACTCATTGATGTATATTTATGAGTATACTTCGAAAAGCACATCCTTGTTGCAAATAATGGTATTAAAACGACATGAACAATTAAACCATTAGATAAAGCTTCAAAGGGACGTCGGTTGCAAAGGGTTAACCGGTTGTGTACCTAAAAAATTCAGTGCATAAAAAATAAACGAATCACGTAGAATGGTTAATGATATTAAATAAATGAATTAGTATATATTTACAAAAGTTGTCTAGATAAAATGATTTTTGAATATTAAAATTTTCTTATTTCAAAATGCTAAATTCAGATATTGAACAAAACTATGAATTAGACAGTTCTTTCTCAGAAGACGATGTAAGTGGTCCTGAGTATATTCCTTCTGCTGAAAACGAAGATGATCTTGATAGGTCAGATGTTCTAGACTTGTTTACCGAGGTGCCTATCAAAATGGGGAAACAGATCAAGAGAGTACGTTACTTCGGTCATAACGAACTTAAACACGCTCTGGCATCCTCGGCGAGTGATGAAGAAGACATTGGCCCGCCTATCGACTCTTTTGTAAGAGAAATACTTGAATATCCTTTTCAAACTAAAGAACGTGTAGATTCCATGTCAACATTTGATCTCTTTGTTGATATTGAAGCTTTGGATGCTATTTGTTCCCACACAAACGTGTATACAGAGAAGAACAAGATAGCCAAGTGGGAAACTCTCGGAAGCGATGAACTTAAGGACTTCTTTATTGTCCTGCTTATAATGTCTGTTATAAGTAGGGATGAGTGAAATATTCTCATAAAAAATTGAAACATGCGGATATAATGAACCAAGGCATTTATAAACAAATATTAACTAAGATACATATATGCTTGTTGTTTTGTTGTAATCTATAAAGAGCATATTCTCGTGTTATGATCATAATTGGGAAGATGATTGGTATATTTTCAAAATTTTAAATTTCTTAAAACTGTTAATGAAGTATACAGACAAATTGGGCATTTTTTTGAGAGAGTTCCCTAACAGAGGGCTTGTAAAGGACGGCGAAAGACTTTTCTGCGGATTTTGCAAGGTTCATGTGTCGATTACAAAGAAATCACTTATACTGCAACACTTAAAGACGGATAGACATTCAAAGAATTCGGAAAAGCAACTTTGTCAATCATTACTTTCGGCAAATACTCAACTAACACAATCACAGTTTTCAAAGGATCTTTCTTGTTCTTTGATGAGATCTGGAATCCCGTTACATAAAGTAGACAACTCATCTATATCAACTTTTCTTTACAAGTACACTGGTTTCACAACTTCGCATTCATCGACACTTATAAGTAACTACGTACAAAGTGCTTATGAGAAAACTTTACAGGAAATAAGAATTGTGGTTGGTAAGTTAAAAAATTGCAGTTTCGTTAGATTTTACGGCTGACTATATGCAAAGAAGCATAGGGCTCTTCACAGTAACCCCTCTACATGCAGACCGTGCCTACAAATCATACCTTATTCATTTAGATGTGCTTGAACGAGTGAACTACATGACCGTTAAACAATTCTTTATCAATTCGCTTCAGAAACTTTATCCAGAGGAAATTCAATATAACAATGAATGTCCTTATCTTTAACTCAGACGCGGCGAGTTATTTGAGAAAGATTGCAGTTGAACTAAGAGTATATTTCCAGAAATGATCTATATTCATTGCATGGCACACAGTGTTAATTTGTTAGCAGAGTTTTCACGTAACTTCTTTCCAACAATAGATAAGGTTGTAAGCATTGTGAAGAAATTGTTTCTGAAATGCCCAAAAAGAATTAACTTATTTAAAGAACTTCATCTAATGTTGCCTCTTTTCCTACAGCCCGTTATTACTCGGTGGGGCACATGGATTAAATCAGTACTCTACATAAACTCTTRTWRAGTTCAGATTTAAGGAGAAAGGTGTTTCGGGTTTTTAATCGAATGGTAAATAAAATGATGCAGGATAAGGATTATGAATCTAGATATATATTTCAATTTAATAAATTTATGAAGTATTTTGAACGAATATGGTTGAATTATGAGATTAACTGGGACTACGGGAATAAGGTGGGGTTTTATCCTAAATATACCAATAATACATGTGAAATCCATAATAAAAATATTAATGAATTGGTAGGAATTGCTCACCCTAAGATATCATATTTGGCGTCTATTATAAACAGGGTAACTGTCGAAGATTATGAAAAATATTGTTCGCATATGAGATCATCCAAAAAAATTATGACGAATAATGTGCTTACTGAATATGATTATGAAAATGAAGAGAGTTTATTTGAAGAATTTTTAGAGAAAAAAGATTTGGGAATATTATTTAGTGCAAGGTTAATGAAAAAATTTTTAAAAAGGATGCCGGAAGATTATTTTGATATTAATTGAATAACTAAATTATAATATTATTATGTGTATAGTCAAATTTATAATTCTTAATGTGAAATATCATAACTATAATAAAATAATTTACATATTTATATACAGTGACCCTTCGCTAAAAGCATACTTTATATGATTACATCTCTTTAATATCGCTAAAAACGGGGTCCGCCACTTTAATTTTCATAAGTGTGATATTAAAAAGTTCGCCAAAAACCCAAGTTTGAAAATGAGCCTAATGTTAACACATATGTTATGTACTTCAAAAAAGTTATGATATAACAAACGTATATCGAGAATGCTGACCTTTTCTTGGATTCTGCTATATGTAATCAATAGACGGATTTAAGCCATCATTAAAATTTCACCTGATTAAGATCACATAAATTTGAAAAATTACCAAAAATGTGCTTTTACGCAGGGGTGATTGTATGACCTCAACTTCATTTTTCCTGAAAAAGTTGCATTTCTCCTGAAATTCTTACAATTTTCCTTAAAAAAATTTGTTTTGAATAACTAATTACAGAATTTTACATGCTGTGATTTGAAATTTATACCATATATCCGCAGGATGATTATTTAACTGAAAATATAGTTTTTACTTGGAATTTCTGTTTATTTTTGCACCAATTTATAAAGTAATGAAAATATCTCGACCTGATTTTGTCAAAGTGTTATCGGCAATTTTTGAAAAACCATCATAATTCATCTAAAATTAAATATAAATGAATTTCCGGATAAATTTAATTTGAAAATTTTGTTAATATAATTTATAAAATTAAAAAACGGCAAAAAATCAGGAAAAGTGTAAGAATTTCAGGAAAAATGCAACTTTTTCAGGCRAAATGAATTTCAATCGTGATTGTATATCCTTTCGGTGATTATAACACATATAATAGTATAAATAGCCATAACCATTATAAACWWAAGCCTGTAATAATAAATGCATGATATCAAAAGGTAACAAAGAAGAAGAAATAAGTCTGGGGTTTAATCTCCTTATCTGTCGTATAAGTAAATAATGATGTATCATAGGTGAATATATGCTGATCCTAAAGTGTTCAAGGTCACGGGGTTGTTTGTCGCCAACGAAATTATCCCTAACTAGTTTGCTATATAGAATATCCAGAGTTGAGTATGCCCTTGCAAAGAAAAAGTTGGTTGCTAAATGTGTATCTCCGGAGTACGGTGAAGTGGAATATAAGTTTTAAAATTTTAAATTGTAAATTAAGTATAATCATAAATGAGGGTATTTCAGGTTGAAACAATAAAGTTTGAATATTGTCAGATAATAAGATGGAATTGAGACAATTGAGGCAATTATTCGAGATAGAAGTTTCTTTGGTCATAAAATTTAAAATTTGAAAAAAGTAAAATCGAAAACAAACAAAATAAGCTATGGATGATCATATTATATGAATATCAGTAATAGTAGAGTTATAATAAAATATACTTATGTTTTTAAATCAAAATAATCCTATTTATATACGGGTGATTTCCTACAAAATACGCCATGTGGATAAAGGTAGCCATGGATCTTAAAGGACCACTGGATGTTGGGAAATACAAGTATCTACTTGTTGTTGTAGATTACTACAGCAAATGGCCCGAAGTCATTGGACTCAACACCATATCAAGCCAAAGTATAATAAAGGCATTGAAGTCGATATTCATAAGACTAGGACTCCCTAGAGAAGTTGTGTCCGACAATGGACGACAATTTATAGCAGAGTCAACGGGACAGTTCTTCAAGAGGCTCGAAATGAAGCACTGGAAAACTAGAGTTTCCCAAAATAATACCGGTATTATTCGATATACCGGTATTTCGTCCATTATCGTTATCGAATATTATCGATCATTACCGGTATTTGGTAATATTACCGGTATCAGATTTCAATTGAAATATTTTCTGTAATTCATAAAATTATAAGTATTATTGTGTTGCAATTAGGTTTTGATTTATTTTTCTCTTTATATTTACCTAACTATTTCTAGATAATAATTGATGTGTTTGAAGATTGAAATGCCTCAAAATGAAGTTTAACTAAATAAAATATCCATCCCCCATTATATAAATTTAACATAATTAATTGTAATTATTCATATATTAACTAAAGTTTTTGATTCGTTGTTTAATGCATGGATTGTGATTTTGAAGATAAACCTATTTTTATAAGATATTATACAAAAAATTTAACTTATGATAGCATTCCAATTGGGAGTATATGTTGTGATTAGCCTCGATATACAAACTTTTTAAATGATTTTATATCAATCTATAATTATTAGATTTATACTCATACTTACATAAAGTTTAAGATATTACATATACTTCACATACAAGTAGAATTTAATGCTTTATAATTTCTATAATGAATTATTTCCATTTATTTTTTTTATTGGCAATTCAATACCCAATCTAACAACATTCAAATTTATGCTGTCTTCGTAT
>JASNJN010000172.1:0-27951 GCA_030180075.1 Mikrocytos mackini | reverse complement strand
TTTTAAGTTGATTTTTATCACTAAATATGGCACGTGGGAACAAATTATATTAAATTTTCAAGATAATTTTTGAAAATTTTTACAAATATATTAGGTTATGAAAGCTGGGAAGTTGATTTTACACAATAATATGCATTAATTTCCTGAAATTTTAAAAATTTAAAAATTGGAAAATTGCTCGTAATATCAAAGAATATAGCGTGGATTTTCGTATTAACAGATCAAAATAGTCTCAGTCTTGGGAAATATCATCATACATCGGTTAGGATATGTGAAACACCATAAAACCGCCAGCAATCATGCTAAAATAGACGATCGTGGGATATGGAAGATAGTGTGGGAATCGGAAGAAAGTGTGGGAGTTGGAAGAAAGTGTGGGAAACAAGATTCCAGCCATTTTTAATCAATTTTATGAATCATTAATGACTTTATTCGAGATTCTGTATACATTTGAGCACTTTTTGTAATCCATTTCAACCCCGAACGGTGAAAACGGGAATTTTGACTACAAAATTTAACTTTTCAAAAAAAAATTCACCCAAATTTACTAGTAGTTTTTTAAAAACTGTCAAATTGCTTGCAAAAGTGGTCGAACGTGTTAGTTTCCTTCTAAAACGTTAGTTTATATTCAAATCAGCAAAAATAAATGCTTCAAAATTTCGATGATAGTTTGCGTTTGTCCATTTTCGATTTTAGTTATCAAAGTTTGTTAATAATATATGTTTACATATAAATATTTACACAGATTTGTTTACATCTTTCATAGATATTTTATATTAAAAAATTATTTAAATTATTTTTAATGATAATTTTTCTTATAAGTATAATCTAACTATGGGAATTCTAAGACATGTTTACTCAAATTATTTGTTAATAGGGTACAAATCCGTCATATATTTTCATATCGTTGTTATATAAAATTTCTAAGTTCAACATTTAAGAATGATACACAAATTTTAAAAAACATATGTTTCATGACAATATTATGTACACAGCCAAATACAAGATTACAATCAGGGTAGGGTTTAAGACCGTCCATAACCTTTTGTACAGGAAAAGTGGTTTAAACCTGGTTTAATCCTGTCCAAAACCCTTTTTTCAGGTTACAATATTTCCTATTTTATGATAGATGTATAATTTATTAAGAATGTAATATAAAAAATTTTGAGTTTATTGCTTTTTTGGCGACAAAAAATTAAGCGTTCATACAAAATATTATGATCATTTGGTGACGTTTTTGGAAAAGGTCATTTCACGTTTCAATTTCAGGCCCCTCAAGCCCTACCAAATAGGAGGTTTAAGACGTCTTTTACGTCCAAAACCTTTTGGACAGGACGGCAAAAACCGGTTTAAACCATGTGGTTTAAACTAGAGGTGAGAATTATCAGCCCGCCCGCCCGCCCGAAACCGAACCGCGCGGTTCGGTTTCGGGCGGTGAAGGAGTCATTTTTCGAAAAAATTCTCATTAACAGGTGACTTATCTTTTTTGAAAGAAATTTCCAAAATAAATATGATTTTCTATTTTCTTAGCATTTAAACTATATTCTCAACAAGTTTGGGTAAATTTTAAGGTAATAGTCGTTTTTAATTGTATATTTTACATGATTTTTCTTTATAAATATTTTTTAAAAAATTCAAATTTTTTCAGATTTTCACTGAAAATAAAACGGTTAAGAAACATGAAACCGCCCGCCCGTTCGGCGGGTGGCTCATTTTGATTCTTCCCCAAATTTTGTACTTTTTCCCCAAGTTTATGATTTTTCCCCAAGTTTTTGGTGTTTCCACAAATTTATGCTTTTTTCCACAAATTAGTATCTAAAACAAATCAGTTTGCGGGTTATTAGAATGTTTAAAACATACTTTTAATAATTTTTAGCAAAATAAACCTCTTTTCGGACTTTTTAAAAACATCGCCAAAAAAGTCTGATTCTTCCCCAAGTTTATGATTTTCCCCCGAGTTTTTTGGGATGCCTCAAAATTCGACGGGAACCCCATTTTTTGAACTCAAAATTTATATACTCGATTAAAACTCGTGTAATTAATCTAAAATTTATGCAAATTAGGTTTTAAACTCGTATGTTTTAAGTGGTATTGTAGCATATGGCTTTTAAAAATTATTATTTTCATGAATTTTCAGCTTGTGATTTAAAAAAATATTAAATTTTAGATTAATTACACGAGTTTTAATCGAGTATATAAATTTTGAGTTCAAAAAATGGGGTTCCCGTCGAATTTTGAGGCATCCCAAAAAACTCGGAGGAAARTMWTAAAYTTGGGGAAGAATCAGACTTTTTTGGCGATGTTTTTGAAAAGTCCGAAAAGAGGTTTATTTTGCTAAAAATTATTAAAAGTATGTTTTAAACATTCTAATAACCCGCAAACTGATTTGTTTTAGATACTAATTTGTGGAAAAAAGCATAAATTTGTGGAAACACCAAAAACTTGGGGAAAATCATAAACTTGGGGAAAAAGTACAAAATTTGGGGAAGAATCAAAATGAGCCCTTCCAGAATAACAATAAACTGGGGAGACATGTAGAGCCTTACTAAACAGATTACACTTTTACTACATGGTTGGGATTTTGTAGGCCATTGTTTTAGATCTTTCATTGTTAGCAACTATGATAAATATTAAACAGAGAGTTTATAAGCTTATAGAAAGATTTAAGAGCAATGATAATAACAGGATAATGTTAGTTAATTACGACAACAGATGAAGGTGTCGTTCTTGTCCATTACTTTTTAGCGGATACAGTTGTAATGGTACCACTTATCACAGGCGTTACAACCTACCCAATCAATTAGCTCAGAACTGACCCGATCTTCTATCAAGTAACACTCCCTACAAATATAGAAACTTTCAACTATTTTCTTCAGCTTAGGCCCTTTTCTTTTAGATAGCCTTTCGAGTTTAAGCAAATTCGTTTGGGTCGTTTGAAACTGTAGATTTTCTTGTGTAACGACTATTTTTCTTGGATTTAAACTTTTAAGAGATATAGAAGTTTTTGGTTCTTTTATTGAATGGATAGAAATGGAATTTATGCATTCTTCTAACTTTTTCGATACCTCATTAAAATTGGGAATACTCATAATTTTATAGGTGATTTCTTCGATTTTGTTTCTGATATCATTGAAAGTGAAATAAGAAAGCTGATTAGAAGTAGGACTTGGAGTATCACATTCTTTCTCATTCACAACATTAGTAGATTTGGGAATGACTTTAACTTTGGCTTGGTTTAGCTTGTTCGATACGAGGGCACTCTTATAATATTGTTTGAAAGATTTAAAGAAACGGGATTTGAAGACGTCTTTGAAGTAAATGTCGACTACTTTATGTACATGTTTACATGTTTGTTTCGTTTGGTAGAAATTTAAACAATCACAAACAAATTCGTCGAAATGTAGGAAACAATAAGGACATGTATCTTATCCGGATAATAATCACTATATTCTTTTATCTGTTTAACTATGTATTGTTTGCATTTGTATTTGCCATTGAGTAAATCTGAAACTTCTTCATCGTCTATTTCTTTGCTTTTTTTGTGATTTGCCATTGAACGTTGAACTCTAAATGTTTGGTCCGATATATTTTTTGATTCTTTTCGAATTAAACTTTCATTTATTATAACTTTACTACATTCAAAGAAAATTTAAATTTTCGAAAAATCCCATAGGGTCATGCATATCAGTAAACCCCACGGCCCCACCGTACAGGGGTCAGGGTCGATGCTGAGCGAAAGGCCTTAAACGGCTAGCATGTTGAGAACACTGTCTCTTCTCGTGTCCTACATGATGGATGCTTCTATGAGAGCTAGAACCTCATCAGGGTCTCACACGATAGCCACCCCACCAAAGCTAAACCGCTAAGGCCATGAGCCTTAATATACAAGGGGTGAGCGGAAGGTATACAGATGATAACGACGTCCAAAGTATTACGATACAACATGGGCTGATACAACTTTTTAAACTGTCAAATTTGATGATTGCACTCAAGCAAACTCTCATTATTTTTGAAACAAGGTTTATTTTCGAAACAGTGTTATTCCTGAAACAAGAATAGAATGCCGTAAAACTTGATGGGCTACACAAGCCCAGGAAAAGTTTTTTAGTGGCAATACTTCATCCAATTAACATTTTAAGACCGTTGGCTTGATATATGCTAAATCAGGGCACGGCATTCCAACAAGGGTTTTATTCACAAAATAAAATTTTAACTTCTGGTTTGTGGTCCAAAACCAAAAACACCTCCATAACAGCTCAAGAGACTTAGGAAGAGAAATGGGGGTCAAGGTTTAGAACKGGCCACAAACGTACGACTTTATGAAAGCTGAAAAGCCTGTACAAGTGCCAATATAAATTGGCATATACCAACGGTTTACTGCAGCACAAAGAATACTTTAAAATGACATTAACAAACCCTAAACAAGGGAGCATTTGTTTTTGTGAATGAACTCAACCTCGCAATAACATGATTATTCATAAGGGGGTTTTTGGACAAATTAAAATAGGAAGAGTTGTTTTGGGAAAACAATGTTCAATGTAAACATGTTTCAAAATATGGGAATTTAATTCAGTGGATTGTCGAACTTGGAGTTTATTAAAGAAGCTATTGGCCTGATATATGGATCTGATATGAGTAGGTCGTTAGTTTGAAAAGAGTAATTTATAATTAATTAAATAATTGGTTTCTCTTTTGCCAAAAAAAAATTTCTAAAAGTTTTGTGAGATTTAAAAATGTAAGTTGGTTTTACTCGCTATACACGGACTTACAAACTCAAAGCGCCCTATTACAACTTCACAGCACACTGACATACTCATATAAGATTTTAATTTAGAAACAAAGAATCCACACAAACTTGAAAGCCAAATCCACCCAATTCCGCATCCTATATTATCACAACAAGAAAGCATAATTTAAACCTATCTTTAAATCCATTTTCCACTGACATTACGCACCAACTAAACATTCTTTACACATTTGCGTATTTCAAACTTTTGCAATCACTCACAAACTAAACAATCCAAATGTCTTTCAATATTATTCCAACCTTAAAACTACTTATTTTTGCATCCCTACATTTAAGCATACTATCTGGTTCAAGCTCGAACGCAAACAACGAAACTTCTATTCCGGTTAATCTATCAACATGTTACTTCATCCAAAGGATTACAAACAATGTTGGTTTAACCGATTACTACTTTATGTTCGTTACAAATCGAGAACAGGCCTTGGCATACTTTACATACGAAGCAGTAGTAATTCTAAAAGCCAAAATCTATGAAAATACTAATTCTGAAAGTAAACCAAAATTTACAACAATGGAAAAGGCTATAATAGACAATAAAAACGAGGGCACACCTAACCGGCTTATAAATTTCATTTTAACCTACCAACACACAGGACAACAACTACAGGTTTCAAAAGCTATTATACTACATTCTAAACACGGATTATCAGAAAACAGGACCAATTTAGATGTTTTATTTAAAATTACCGGAAAAGAAAAAGAAAACAAATCAAACGATAACGACGATTTGTATAAGTTTATATTAAAATAGAAAAATGGACCTGACAATACAGAAGTGCGTTTATTACAATTCAAAAAAGAAATTAAACAAATTTCTGTGTTACATCAAATAAAAACTGACGATAAAATTATGTGTGGATTTAATACATTCTTACAACAATTTGGTAAAGAAGTCTTTAAAAACATTATAAATGATTTGTTTGAAGAAATAGACTTTAAAAAGATTAATGAATTATACTTACAAAACTTTTCTAAAGCGGAAGATATAATAAAAGGAATTAGATTTTATAAAAAGAAAGGAAACGAACAGAAACAAAGTTTGTTAGAAAAAGATAGTGAAATTGATGTTAAGTTTGTGTTTAAAGATGATTATCAAAAGAAGAAAGAATTTATAAACAAAAAAAATGAAAAGATATACATTGTAACTGATAAAGAATATAAGAAAAGTACAATTAGTTCAAAAGATAAGAAGGATAAGAAAGATAATAAAGGTAATAAAGTTAAACATAAAGATGAAAAAGATACAATGGAAAGTATACTGATCGTTATTGGAATTATTGTTGGTAGTTTGTTGTCGGTTATATTAGTAGTTATACTTGGAGTAAAAATTCGAAAATGCGAAGTAAAAGAAGAATCTGGAAATGATAACAAACTCTTTACTTAATATTGACTTAGGGTTGTTATAGTAAGTAATTTGTTCTCATTGATAAAAGAAAATAAATTGGCGACGTATTAGCTTAATGTTTATTAAATAATTAATATGTGAAGATGATTTATGTAGTTCGTTAAATATTCATATTATTTTAATAAACACACAATTATGAGGCGTTATATTCTAGAATTGTCTATAAAATATTGTATTAAAAATGTTGATCTAAGAAAATAAAACTTATATTAATATATTAATTAATCTGTATAAGAGGGCAATGTTGCTTGTAAAACATCAACACATTTTCTATTTTGAAGTTTCCATTCCGAACTATTTATTTTATCATCAAATAAATGTTGTATATTTATAAAAACATGCTCACAACTATTTGTTATATTTTCGAAATATATTTTTATTGAAGAAGCCATCATTGAACAATTCCCGGGATTATTTTCTTTTTAAATGTATTCGATATATTCTTTTTTCACCTTGCAGTTTTCAAGTTCGTTATCAACTTCAAATATAAGAAGATATAATGGATAAAAACTCATGGAAATGAATTTTTGTAGAGAATTAAAGTCACAAATTAACTTTGAATACACAGTGATTTCATCTTCTATAATTGTGATCTTTTCTGTCTTTTTACAGAACAACTTCTTTACGGTATCTTTATATTCTTTGTAGAATTTTATAGCAAGTTCTATAAGCTTTGAGTTGTCTTTATTGTTGTTTAGAATAATTTCTAGCTCCCTTTCTATTGCAAAGGACAAAGTCCAAATGAAATTTGCTATTTTCTTTACATAAACACCACCAAATACGTAACGGATTAAGTCGTTTGTTGCATAGTATTGTATTTCTTTTGCAGTTTGAAGTGAATCATACATAGCTACAAGTAAACGTATGATACCAATACTCCAAATATAAGAAGTGCCAAATGGTGATTCTTTCTTATCAAACAAAATGTCTTCAGAAAAACGGTAAACTGGTGCGGCATCTCTAAACTGTTGAAAAGAAGCTTCGAAATCCTTGTTTAGAGGTTGTATAGTTAAGGAAATCTTATTTAATAAACCTTCGTTGGTGTTTTGTGTGCATTTACTACCAATCACCGAGTACAGCTCAAAGAAGGATTCCAAGGCACTGTCTACCGTTTGTAATTCTTCCATTAGACATTGGTGGTCTGTGTTGTTGCATAATTTGTTGTTTGATTGTTGTAGGTTCGCGTTGAGTTCTTTTGTCTTTGTTTTTCCTTTTGAAAAACAATGTGCAAAATCAATGCACCAGCTAACATTGAAAGAGTAGCTGGTAACACGAGATAAAACACTACCAACTTGATTCTTGCACGAAATTTGTCTTTCTTTTTCGATAGAGAGGAGTAACTTTTCTTTTGTTTCATAAAATTCGAAAATGAAAATTCAACTATAAAACCTTCTTTAATTTATAACAAAACAATTTAATCACCACGCAAATTTTAGACAAAATTGATTCCTTTACACTGAATTAATTTTTATGTACCATTTCAAAGTTATCTCACAATTTGTTGATAAAGCAAAGAAACTTCTATTTATAACCGAATATACCAAATCCTTGTTTTATAATTAGTTCAATTTAATTTTAATACTTTCAATACATAAATGAACCCATAATATCATGTTAATTGATGTAATCTTTTTAATCTTAATCTCACTTATACAATTCATTTATATAAATGTTATTCTAAATTCAATAAAGTAAAATACTATACTTTCATTTAAAACCAAAAAGATCTTTAAAGTCGTCTACTTTTAAATACTTCATTTTTTCTATCATTCCTTTTACTTTATTCAAAATACAGTCAACTCCGGATATAACGAAGTTCGGTTATAACGAAGTCGTCAAAAATGGCCCATTTTCCTCTATAATTTTGTTCGGATATAACAAATTATCGCTTATAACGGGGGTAGTTGAATTTTAGTGAATATTAAAATTGAATTTTACAGCCTCTGAGATATTCCCAAAATATCAAAATTATGGAAATACGTACTAAACGTATATATTCTTGGTTGGTATCAACACTTTTCCTAACAACCCCCTTAATTTGTCATAACTGGATTTTTTGATCGGATATAACGAAGTTTTTTGTTATATCCGGAGTTGACTGTATACTTTTAAATACTTCATTTTTTCTATCATTCCTTTTACTTTATTCAAAATATACTTTCCAATAACTTCTTTATTTTATCAACAGTTCCTTTATAATGTTCAAAAAAACTGAATTTTTTTCCACTTTAATTTAGAAATCATTTAATTCAAACTTTTCTTTTTCATTGTTATTTATTCATTAATTCAGGGAACGTTCTGTGAACATAATGAAAACTATGTCTGATTCCGGAAGGCCTATCTCTGGAGCTATTATTCACCAGTTATAAACGTAGTCTTGTTTTGCCATTGTGTGGTTTTGTCTTATATAAAGTATCTATTATTACGTTTACTACTTTCTAAAAGTTGAGTTATTTTGTACTTTAACTATCATAATGTTGCTGTGAAAAGTAAGTGGATTGTCTCTATGTTGGAGTGTACACTACACTCGAGATGGCCGTTGATTGCTCTTCCTACTGGTGTGATGTGTTCTGGAAAAACTAGTATGTTAGAATCGAAATCATTTGTTTTCAATACATAAAAAACAAAATAGGAATCCAGATTAGATATTTTTACCATAACTTTTCAAAAAAATTAATGATTACTATTATGATGCTAATCTTTGTTATTTCTGCAGATATTTTCTTTTCATTTCACCTAATATTTGATTTTACTTGTTTTATTATTTTTGAAATTTTAAATTTTACTGAAAACAGGAATGGATTGTGAACAATGCCCCCGGCGATTCAAAACCTTTAAAGGGCTTAGCATTCACATTACGAAATCACATCACAACATTACAAACGAATCATACCTATGTACTTTCTGTACCAATGTGCATAAAACAAAAAGAAGCTTAGATGATCATACTTCAAAAAAGCACATAATCTCGTCAAATAACAGAACACTATTCGAATGCCATCTTTGTGCAGAAAACTTACCTAACAAAGAAATTCTAATTAAACACATTGAAACTTTTCATAACATTATAATAAAGGTCGAAGAAATGTCTTATCGGAATAAAGAAGAAGCCCTCAGACATTTAAATTCTCTCCTCGCTTCAGAAACAACTACCTTCTTCAAATATACAGGGGACAAAAATTTAGAGTCTTCTTCCGCTTCGTACTATAAATGCTCCCATAATAATGAGTCTTTAAAATGCCTCTCATTTATAAAGTTATATAAGTACCCTAACAATACATATAGCCTGACAATGTGTGATTATCATAATCATAAAGTTGATTTAGATCGGGTTAAGGTGCCACTAGAGGTAAAGAATAAACTCATTTCAAAATTAAAAATGAAAATTAGCTTAGAACAAATTTACAGTGATTTGGAAGAAGAAATTGGGTCAGTGTTGAAGAAAAAATCAGACATGATAACAATCAACTACCTACGTTATCTCAAATATCGATACGCAGATCCCGGACGCCTTGCAATCGATGATTTTAAACGTTTAAAGTTATGTATTGAAACTTTAAAAGACAAACAAAAAGAAATGTTCTCATTTCTAGAGAAAGCCGATATAGGTGCATCTATTGAAAACACAGGGGCTAACTTTATCTGTGCTTTTTCTTCCGGTGATGCTTGTAACGTTGAATGGAATTGTGGATCAACTATACTTGCCGACGCAACTTTCGGCACGAATATGTATAACTATTGTCTAATAGTTTTTGGACGATTGACTGATTCACAGGAGTTTTCGCCATTCCTTTACATTTTTCAGACAAAGAGAACGAAGGAGTATGTAGTTTTGTGCTGCAAAAATTTAAAAATTTTATCAATAAAGAATTGAGCCCAAGATTTTTCATGTCTGACAAGGCCGCGACTTTCTACAACTCGTGGACATCCACATTTCAATTGCCATGTAAATGGCTTCATTGTATGTGGCATGTCAAAAAGACTGTTCTTCGTCAGCTCTATAATAAGGTTAGAAACGAAGAAAACAGATTTAAAATCGAAAAGAAGTTTGAAACACTAACAAAAATAAAAGAAAAAACAACATTTGAAAGAAAATTGGGTGTATTTCTACGATTTTGTGAAAGGACAAGCAAAAATTTCTTTGAATACTTCAGCCAATACTATGCCCGGAATTATGAACATTGGTGTTTACATGAGCGGTTGGATTCTTGTGTTAACACCAATATGTTCGTCGAATCATATTTTGGAGTACTAAAACGTAGTTATTTATCGTCATCATCTAAAAATCGAATGGATTTTCTTTTTAAAAAAATTAAATCTTTTGAACTACGTAGACGAATAAATAGACAAAGAAGAGAGGTTTCCAAACAAAAACAATATCTTGGATATAGAGCCCTTATTGCATTGACAAGACACAAAGCTTCCTTGTCATTAGACATTTCTAAGTTCAAAGTTTCAGAAAATAGGCTAAAAATTACATATATGGGCTATGAGATAACAAAAGGAACATGCAGTAATTGTGATGTCAATTGCAAGATAATCTGCCATGAATGCTTGATATGCGTCAACCGTTACCGCTGCACGTGCTTTTCCTTCCAATCAAAAAAGGAAATGTGTAAACATACACACTTATCTCATTCATTATTTAAGATGAACACCCATGAACACAAACAAGAACTCGAGGATCTTAAACAAATTTGTCATGTTTCTGATAAAATTACATTATCTAAGCAACAAGAAGAAATCGATTTATCAGGAATATATGAAAGTCAGACTTTAGCGATTAGCAACACTGCCAATAACACAATAGATAATCACAATGCATACAGTTTTGAATTGCAACCGCTTATACAAGAGGATGTAGAACAAAGGACAGAGGAAAACATGAATCAGATAACAACAAAACCGTCAATTGAAACACATACATTGCAGCAAAGAATATACCAAACTATCCGTGAGTTAGAAACCATTATAGAAACTATATATAACGAAGGTGTGTTAAAGAGAATAAAGGAGGAGTTAGAGCATTTAAAGACATTCTGCAGAGTGTCCAAAGATCAACATCCTGTAAACAATGGTTTAAGTATTGATAATAGCATGTTAAAGAAACAAAAAACACAACGTAGTTACCAAAAGAAATAAATAAATTATTATTAATAATATAAAATGATACATGGTTTGATATTTCCAAGTCATGAATAATTCCTATTATATGGTATAATCGAATTCTAATGTTACCTATCATTTATATTTATATGTAGTTTCGCTTGTATAATAATTACATCAAAGCCAAAGTATATAATACGCAATACTTTCCTTTATAATATCTATCTGTTTATCACATGTACTAAGGTTGACTTTCATTAAAATTCATAGAATATGTTATAGAACTAATCATTGTTAAAATCCTCGAACGGTCAAAACAATAGTTGTAAAAGTCATGATTTATAATTTGAATTAGGAATCAAAATGTAGATTTTCCTGCTCTTAGTACTCAACATAAATCAAAACAAACAAATGCAAAGAAAACTATTGAAGGTTCTTTATTGCAGATGGGAACATTTCGAAGCTATTGTTACAGTTCAGTTATTGATCTTTTCTGTACAAATTTACTATTTTGAATGAATTGAAAAGTTAATTTACTTTTACATTTGAAAACATTTTATAGTTCTTCGGTTATCATTTGTTTCTTATAAAGTTTTTCTTTTAGGAAGCCTTTGTATTTTCAAATTTCTGATGTTACCCTTATCAAGTATTCATTTGTATGGGTAATTGCTGTAATAGAAGAGTTTATTTCGCATAATCAATTTAATAGTATAACAAACCATCAAAAACAAGTGAACTGTCAGAGGTCAAACTCAAATTGATCAAAGATTGTACATCAACTATTGAGTTTGAAGTAAAAGCTCTTGAACCCCAATAAGTCATATTGTCTCCTTTTACCTGATACTTGTAAGCCAATCTTATGAATGTATTTCTAATGGCTTTCAGGATTACATAAGCAACTTCGTAGATGTGTTGAATTATTGGCATATGCGAGTAGTCATGAATTAGATTGGATGTTTGTGATTGATCTGTTCAAATTTGATTACCGATACTGTTCGTTATTAAAGAGTATGTGTATTTTATAACCGAACAGGTTCTTGGCTTACTGTAATATAAATTTATGGCTTTTAATAAATCGGTGCACTATTTAGTGATTTAAAAAGTTAAAACCAGATTTATTCTGTAACCACAGCACCTTCATCATGTTGTGAATGTGTTTAAGAACTTTGTTTCTCATTAATTCTAATATTGGCTTCCTCTGATTTTGACAATGCCTTAGAAGACTTAATCATGAAATTAATATGATAATCAAGTAATATGTGCTGTATTCACATCATGTAGTTGCCTGTAGGCGTATAAACTTAAATTGTGAAAAATAATATTTGAAATCTACTTTGAGTATTGTATGAAGTATGATACATAGAGATACAAGATTCCTAGATGTAGCAACTCTAACCTTACAATATAGTACAAGACATAGATGATTAGATAGGCCATCCGACATCAAACCTGTTTATATAGTACATATAACTTTAAAAGATAACCCTATTTAGTACTCGAAATCACCCAACAGAAATATTTATTGTTAACACTCGACAACATTACGAATAGTTGTAATAATCCTGCCCGTGGTATGAAAGAAGTTTCATCTACTATAAATCAAAACACGCACACGTTCAGTTGTTATACTTTACAAGACCAGAGAAACATGATCAACATTCGAATAAATCCTAAAAAGAGTACAACGTTCATAAATCACGATTGATAACAACCTTTGAACGAAAATTCATTTAGAATGAATTATCAATGATATTTAAAACAAGACTAGTACATACTCTATAGGCCAAGGTAAAAAGCCCATGTATTTATAGTATTTAAGACGAAAGTTCATTTAAATTAATAAAAGTTAAAAGGCAAATCAATATAAAAATATTCATTTTGAATGCGTAAATAAATTAATAAAATGTTTTTATTGAATATTGTTTTCTACCAAGTCATCGCACTCAAAGTGTTAACCAAATAACTAGATGTAATTAAAATTATAAAGAGCGAAGCGTAGGCAAGCCTAGAAAGACATACAGCATTCTGAACGATATAATTTACATAAAATGTTCTGACTTAATTCTATATAATGAGGAAATTTTGAAATAAAATTATTAAATATATTTTATAACCTTTATAATATTTATAATTGATCAATAGTAATTTCTAATCATCTTTGACGACGACCCAAATGGGTAATAAGTAGGGCACCCCATTTTTGCACAAAAAATGCAATTTATGCATCTAAATTTTCCGATTTTATGATGTTTTATGCATTTATAATCCCACGGATATTTGCATGGGGTTATTTAAAATTATTCCATATAATTTTTAAATTTCATATTTTAGCAAGTTTAAACTAAATATATTTTCAAAATATTTATCTTATAATTGGCATACTTTAAAAATAATTATTTAGTTATATAGTTTATCTTACACATACACTATTTTAAATGTGTACAATCTCAACCAGCAGATCACCAAGGATCCTTTCAACCTCACATTCTGGATTTTTCCAACGATGTGGTTGATTGTGCGGATGTGCTTGGGTTTGTTTGCCCAGGAGGTTACCTGCTGTTTGCAGGACCTCTTTAAAAAGTGTATAAGACTTTGTGTAGAGCGTTTGGAAATTACTCCGAGTTGTCCAATTATGAAGGCTCGCACCTTCAAATCGAAACCAGGATATTTGGTTCGAAGGACAGGGATGAGATCCAGGTATTTCCCGGACTTCTCTTCTTCCCGAGATTTGATAAAATCCTTGGCGGGGACTGCTACTTCTAGCAGTTCTACCCGCCTGAATGCATGGTCTATTGCTATGATATCCGTAAGGAGGGAATGTGGCTTACCCTCCATACCTCCAACCCATAGCCTTTGGTCTAGCACCAGTTGAAAGCAGACATGAGCGTACCCGACCCGCCCGCCCGAACCCGACCCGATCGGGTCGGGTTCGGGCGGAAGAAGGTCCAAAAATCGCCAAAAATTCTCAACAAATCACGAAAGACCAAAATTATGAACAATATCGCCTTTTAAACTTGCTAAACTCATTTAAATATTTAGATAAGTGAAATAAACTATATTTGGAGGGATAATTCTATTTTGCTGTAATCTAAAAGTTGATTTACCAACTTTTATAACACTATTTTGATCAATAATTTTCAGAAATTCAAAAATTTTACTACCAAAATGATTTTGATTTTCGACCCGAGCCCGCCCGACCCGTTTCGGGTCGGTTCGGGTCGGGTCCGGAAATCGTCGAAAATGCTCATGTCTGGTTGAAAGAAGTCCGAGTTTTTCTCGATTCTCCTACCCATATCCGATAGCTTGAGTTTGTCTCCTAATCCTCTTCTTCTGATGACTTCGTTTGCTATTTGCAGAACGACTCCATCGTGACGAGACTTCAGGAGAGCGAAGGGAATTTTTTTACATGCTCCCAAAACATGTCCGACAGTTTCCCATGTGGAATGACACTTCCGACATAGGTTGGGGAGGTCCTGGTTTATGACATTTGCCCATGTCCGGATGTCTTCTTTTCCGTCGTATCATATACAATTAGAGTTTTTAATTCCCAGAAATGGGCCCATTTAAAACAAAAATTCTCAAAGTCTCAATTCTTGATAGATTAGATGTCCGAGAAAATGGAAACTCTTTATAAAATTCCCTATCTAACAAACTTTTGTTTACTATAAATTTTTTTTGATAACTATCACTAATTTAAATATTTCACATTCCAAGCCCCAATTTCAAATTACGGCGCATAGTTTCGTTTACATGGGATTCATTTTATATTTAATTTATTAAATGCGATGAATGCTTCTATAGCAACTTAAATAATATTTTGTAAAATCGAAAATTATTTTCCAACAAATTTCCTTTATAGATTGTTGTAGTGAATCCTAAACTAACTTAAACGTAGATCATATTAAATTATCAACAAATAGAATTTAATTTCATTCTTTAATATTCTAATACTCGAATATTTTCCAAATATAATTATGCGTTTAGTTAGATTGATATCATTGGTGTAAATTTAAAGAAACATATAATGGTAATTTTAATTATAAAATATTTTTAATGCCCGATTAATGTTGCTACATGGGCGCTTATATCATAAATCAATGTCTGATTAAAACAACAATACGTTTTGACATAATAATTTATTCAATTTATTAATTAAATTATTAATTATTTTAAAAACTTTTGATTCTACTGCCCCGATTTAACGGTGAATAATATCATTCTACGATTTCTTGAATATTTTTGATTTGACATTAAAAATGAGGATTTTCTATTCACATTAGCATATACGAATGAGGTTTCGAAAATATATTATTTTCTATAAGACTATGAATATTTCACATATATATATCTATGATTTCTGAACTTACTACATTGTGATTTATCACATGTCCACTGAAAATAAATTTATCCATAAATTTATTAAAAAATATATCCAATTTTATACGTTGTTTTATATAAATAACCAATTATATCCAAAATTTTCATATATTGAATTAATCAATTGGAATAACCGTTTTCGCTATTTATTTTTCTAAAATCAATGATAATTTTAATAATTATTTATACCTACCTATTATATTTTATAAATGTGTTATCCTAGTTTGGCATTTTCTTTACTACGCTAAAATACTTCCGCTTATATTGGCATTCCTCTGTGATTTCGTTTTGATTCGCCAATATATTTGTCAAAGCTTTGTTGTTATTATTGTAGTATGTAATCTTTCCATGGATATGAAACAAATTCAGTAAGTCCAAAAGCATGTTCAAATTAACTGTTGTGTATGTTTGTTAGTCCATAGGGTTTTTATCAAAATTTCTTTAACAATTTCTTATCAGTTCTGTTATGCTTTTGAAAACCATCAATTTAAGTACAACCAACAAATCCCGAACCAGAAACACAAATTTGTTCAGTTTACTCTATACTCTGACTTACATTCCTATTCTAAGTATATACGGACTTCATCCTCTTTCCTGGGTTGTAATTCCTTGTAAAGAGGCATTGAGGGCTTGGTAAGAGTATCTTTTATTCCCATTGTCTTTTCCTAGGCTGTTAACTATATCCCAAGTTACAATGGCCATTATTAATTGTTGTATTGGGATGGATTGTTTTGTAGCCATATGAAGTGATAAGAAGGCTTCTATTTTGGAAGTTGTTAAAATTTTAAATTTCAAATTAAAAAAACAATGATTAAAGGGAATAACAATGATAATATTCACATGCCATAATTCCGTACACTTATTGTCCTATCTTTCTTTTAAAATAATATTTTTGGAGACATAGCACAGTATTTGACTGTAATAAACGAGATCAACAACAATTCAATTATGCGTATATAGTTCTAACAGAATATTTCTTGAAACTCAACGATACTCTCATAGTTACTATTTAAAATCTCTGCATTGTATACAATCTGAACTTTTATGCAAATTAAAATTTTATTTCGTGAAAAAGTGACGTTTTATGCAGCATGATCAAACATGACATTTATAACTCACTAGAACAAAGGTAGATTGTGCTAATATACTAATATAATGTTTAACAAATATAAATACAACATATAAATCAATATCTTAATTATGCATTTGGGGTGGGCTCCACTTCATTTTCCCCGTTTTTCTTGCATTCTCCCCGAATTTTTTTCATTTTCCCCGTTTTTTTAGAAATGGAAGTCTTAAAAATGATCAAAAAAATGCAGTTCAACAATTTAAAATTTAATGGGTCGGTTTAAAAATTTCTGTAAATTATGATCAGTAAAAAATTTTGAACTTGAATTTCAAAATTTCCACTGCTTTGTAAATTCGGCAAAAACTTGTTTTTCTATAAAGGTATAAAAATTTCAAATATAAATTACCTAATAAAAAAATTCAGAAAATCAAATTTTTTTGGTGATGAAAACAGCGTTTTTATGGTCTAATTAAAATTTTTGAAAAAAAATTTTTTTGGATTTTCCCAAGGGGGTACATCAGGTAGTTTTCAAAAAAAGTCGTACCATAAAAACTCAAATTTTTTCATGAATTTTGTTTTGAAATTTATCTACCTAACGTGTTTTCGAGAGATCTACAAAATATACTTTCCAAATATTGTATAGAATTTTCAATCAATTTAATATCAATTTTTTAAAAATTTGGGTTAAAATTCACCTTTTTTGGGTCGTCCATATATCAAGTATTTTTTCGAATTTTAATCTCAAAATTGTTTTATCGTTAAGATTTCGCCCGTTAAAAGCTGTAAAAAATTTTGCGGAAAAAATTTTGTATAAAAATCATATATTTTTGTGCACGACTTTTTGAACCAAAAATTTTGATTTTGGTTCAAAATGTCGTGCACAAAAATATAAGATTTCTATACAAAATTTTTTCTGAAAATTTTTTTACAGCTTTTAACGGGCGAAATCTTAATGATAAAACAATTTTGAAATAAAAATTCGAAAAAATACTTGATATATGGACGACCCAAAAAAGGTGAATTTTAACCCAAATTTTTAAAAAATTGATATTAAATTGATTGAAAATTCTATACAATATTTGGAAAGTATATTTTGTAGATCTCTCGAAAACACGTTAGGTAGATAAATTTAGAAAAAAATTTCATGAAAAAATTTGAGTTTTTATGGTCCGACTTTTTTTGAAAACTACCTGATGTACCCCCTTGGAAAAATCCAAAAAAAATTTTTTTTCAAAAATTTTAATTAGACTGTAAAAACGCTGTTTTCATCACCAAAAAAATTTTATTCCAAAATTTTTTTATTAGGAAATTTGTATTTGAAATTTTTTTCATGGGCAAAAATTCAATTTTTGAAAACCACAAAAAAAAATTTTTTTTTGCTCAGAAAATTGAAATTCAATAAAAATGGAGAAATTTTTTAAAATTCAAATTCAAAATCTGTGGCAAATAGAATTTGTGGCTGTCAGAATAATTTGTGGCAGATTGAATTCCAGCCTAACAAAATGGGTATAAAAATACTTATATTTAAAAATTATCGCATAGGTCCCAAAATATTACGAATCAAATATAACTGTGTTATCCACGAGCTGATTATACATAAGATATCATGGATTTGTTTTAATTCAAGGCAAATAAAATTCGGGCGATTTACTACAAAATATGCGAAATCTATGTATATTACTAAATTCAGCCATGTAGACCACCTAGTCTTTACAGACTTGGGAGGAAGTGGAATATCGGGATATTGTTTTTTAAAGAGGGTTCTTCTGGCTGGTGATTTCAAGAATACTAGCTTTAAGTTTTAGACAAATTGATTTAGTTTTTCAACTTTATCTTTCACAATTTCGGATAGTGTGTTTAGAGAATGTGCGATACAATATACAGTAAATTCTGAAGGTTTAGCCGGTTTTTGTCCCAAATGCCTTGGGCTGGCTAAGATTAGAGTGACCAAGACATCTAAATTCTTTTAATATATTTTGGTAACAAAAATCTCAATTTGTTGTTYYCCCARGGGGGMCCATTGGTTGTATCATCCATTCGGGAAAATCATATAAAACCTATTGATAATGTATATTTTCATATATAAAAAACGAATGGTGAATTTTAAATACAAGTAAAACCATGGGGAAACGGTTTAACCACAGAGTTCGGTTAAAAAATGGGGATGAACACAATTTTCAGGTATTTCAAAATTATGTTGTAACTTGACTAACACTAGAATGTTGTCCACCTAAAGAACTTAATAAAACAATGAATAAGAGATTGATTTGGGGTAGACTCAATATTTAATGATCCTGTATCATTTTCAGAGCCCCAGAAGCACTTAAACAGTAAAATATTTTTAATTAAATTGGACCAAACCCCCTAAAAACCGGCTAAGAATGGAGCGACCAAGTCTTAAAATGGGCTAAACCTTCGTAGTTTACTGTAGGTGACGTTCTTCTTCAAACAGTTTACAATTACTATAAGAAATACGCATTGAAACGGTTCAAATACGTCGACGGATTCAACCATAATATGAAATTATTTAAAGAACACCAATTAAAAACTATAAAAGAAGTTGACGAAAATCCCAAAAGAATTAAAACAATTATCAATAATATCAAAAATTACAATAAAATGAAGTATTTTATTTACGACAATAAAGAAGCTTTGGTTAAACTAAAAGAATTATCTAAAGAGAGGAAATCTGACGCAAAAATGTTTAGCATACTATTTAAAAAAACAACTAGAGCACTTAATACCGCTTATGAAAAAACAACAGAAAGATTAGATTTAGATTTTGGCGAATTCGTAACATTGATAAATGAAACATATGCAAATTATTTCCACTCATACCAGACATCAGCACATGTTATAATTGAACATTTACTCACAAATACAATTATACAAGATGAAACAACTAAGTTTACAATGGAATTTAATATACATGAAGGTACTTATAAACAGTTGTTTATTGCTTCAATACAAAATCAAGATTTTACAGAAACAAAACACAAACTTCTTGAATTATTTGGAATTTTAAAAAACATTAAAACAAACATTAGGAAAACATATCAACTAAGAAAAAATGGACTTGAATTTTTAGAAGTGTTGTTTGCTTTGAAAATAACAAATGGGTTGAAATGAGAACATTAGACATATAAACCAATTAATTAAATATAAGGTTTACATTTAAAGTTTTCAATTGTCAAAGAACTTGCTCTTTATAAATGGTATTAAATTAAACGCTTAGTGTGTTTAATGTATTAAAAAAATTATACTTACATAAATGTTTTTATTTAAAGTTTTATATGGTTAATTAGTCAATTCCATTTTATTACTAGAATTTCTTCATGTTTCAATTCCTGTCTAGACATGGCCTCCTTTGCAAATTCCGCGTTGAGTCTGTTCAAGTACTCCACTACAAATTTTTCATTTTTGACATCCACTTCTATTTTACAAATGGGTCCGAACATTTTAAACTTACTTTCTAATGCGTCGATAACTTCTTCTTCATTATCATATTTATACACATTGATTCTAGTCACTTTAAGCTTTGTATTTTCCCCAATTTTACCCACACCTGTTTTGTCTTTTTTGAGTGTATTAAACTTTGTGCGACCAAAGACATCAATTGAATCTAAATTATGCCTTTTAAAGAATTCAACGTCCTCTTTAATCGGTATGCGATGTAAGTATTTACATGAACTCCCTGCTACACAGGTGCCTTTGCTAAAGTTTAAACAAAATTTAAAGTACGTCTCTTTCAATGATTTTATTGTATCAAAGGATTCGCGCTGTTTTAAAGTAATTTTGTTTGCTAATGTAGAACCCATGTGATTTAGAACATCAATTCGTGACTTGGGTTTCGATATAACGTCTGATGCCAATGGGTCACGTCCGCCTTGTATTTTATGGTACCATTTATTGTACATATGCCCAATGGAGGCTGGTTTATGGTCAATTTGTGAAAGCAATAGTTCTTCTTTCGAAAATTGAGACGGGGCTTTCCTAACCTCAAGCAAATCATAAATTGTAGTGTCTTCTGTGTTAAATATCTGTTTAAGATACTCTTCGGTATCTGGGTAAGTCGTATGGAAGCTTTTGATCACTTTCAAATTTTAATTTTTAAAAATTAAAAGATTAAAAATACAATTTTAACACTTATCGAATGTCTACAGCCCGTAAATACGACATATGTTCCATAGAAGAGATAAAGAAAATATATAAAGCGACTATTGGATATTTGCAACGATTTGGATATTCTGAAACTTTTAAGACCTTCATTGAAGACCTAGGATTCGACGAACAACAATACATCGATGCCACAACAAGCTATGAAAAAGAAGACATGTATCTAGACGACTGGAAAAGCAAGAGTTTTAATCAATACTTCCATCATCAGCTTGAGCTTGTTTTATGCGATTATGCATGTTTAATAAAAACGGGTGACACAGAATCCGTTTTAAAATTCATAGACGAATACTTAGTTGGTATTAAAGGCTTAGATACTAATTTCGCATTTATAGAATTATCGTTCTGCTTACATTTTGACAATTGGCACGAAATACAGAATTATATCACAGAAAAATCCAACGATAATAAACAATATGCGAAATTATTAGATTATTTTGAACCAAAAACAAAACTGAGACTGAGAAAGAATTATTTCTATATTAAACACCATGGAAATTTTTAAAAGCATTGGTTGTATAATAATTATATAAATCTTTTAGCTTAAAATTATAAATATAACATATTGAATATTTTAATAATAAAATACTAAGTATAAATTTAAACGTAACCAATCATCAAGAATCGATTTCTAATCTGTTAAATTGTTCAATTGTAAAGTTATAATTTAAAAAATGGTTTTTGTATTCAATGTTTATTAATAATATGTTTGTTTAATTACTCATCCTTAACCTCACTCTTTTCCAAATTCAATTTTATTCTGTTTTCCAAGCTCATTCTCACTCCTCTATCATTAGCCAATCCTATTTCACTGTGATCGTCCCCTATTATGAATATGTTTTCAATATTGGATGAAAACTTGTTCCCTAACTCATCCTCCATATAAAGAACGTTGGAGATCATAACATGTTGCTCTATTTTCTTTATCCTTCCTACTCTCCCTGCGTTTTTACCTCTGCTAATGTACCCCAGCTTTCCCTCCTCGAGTTTAATATGCTTCACAATTTTTTGTTCAATTTTGTAGTTGTATTTTTGGTGCGTTCTCTGAGATTTGCAAGGTGTGCTTGTGATTTTCACGAAAACAGTGTCTCCAGCTTTTATGTTCTTATCAACATATCTGAGAGTCCTACCACAGTAGGTAGAACACCATGGAATAGCCCTGTCACTAGGGTTGGTAGCAGCTTTGTTGATTCCAACGACGTTCTTGTAACCTATTTGTCTTTGCTTGACCTTACAAGGGACAACACACGTTTTGACTCCATCATTCTTTTGGTTAGAAAGAGAAGATGATAAAGATGCCTTTTTCTTAGTCTTCTTCACCTCGTTCTTTATGTTCAAAACATCGAAGTTGTTCTTGGTGCTATATAACTTAGACGAGGCGTCCTTTGAAGAGAATGCACCCTTTTTCTTCTTCGAGTCTTCTGTAGCTGCCTTTGACTCTTCGTGTGTTTCGGCCACTTCTGGGAGAGGTGTAGGCAATGGACGGGCAAATACGGCTGCGTTGTAACTTGGAGAGACCATGGACCAATTTCCACGAGAGTTGAGAATAAGACGGAATGTGAGGTTGAGAGTGGGGATGTGAACTATGTCCATTAGTCCAACACCGAAATGACCGTCGGTTCTTACCTTACCGTTTACGAGGATGTGTCCCTGTGTTAGTATGATTTTGGCCTCGTTGGCATTTTGAGCATAGCCCATAAGGTTACGCAGAAGAACGGTAAGGGGAATGGCTTCGTTTGTTCTGTGGGGTCCGGGTAGCTGTTTAGGGGCGAATATACCCTTGAGTTTTGATAAGTGCCAGTTCTTTGGCGCTTGTAACCTTTTTAAGTGGTGTCTGGGTCCTCTAGCCATGAAATAGTTTTCTTTGAAATTTTAATTTTTTTTAAAAATAAAACCCAAAAACACACCACAGATTGTCCTATTCAATCCACAGACGACATACACGATCGAATAGTGTACAATTAATTATTCATTTCAAGGATTTATTCTTTTACATAAAACTGAAGTTTTGAAAATTTCTGCTGGATCATTATTGGTTTACGACAATAACACATTATTAACTCTCCGTTTCGCAGTTGATTTTACCTATTTTAACGTTATAAAATCATGATTCTTTCTAAACTTGAAAAGTTAAACTTTTCTTTTTATCTTCCCCATACATACACCCGGATTCAGTAATCTTCATAACAAATCACATGAATTACTTTAGGTCCATACTCTTTAAGAACCTAAAACTACAAGGAATAATGGTCAAGTTCCCAGTTACTCCTTATCGTTCTCAAATAGAATACATGAATGCCCTTCTTCGTTGTCTCAAATCAAGTGGTTCGGGGTTATTAGAATCTCCCACAGGATCTGGCAAATCCTTAGCGCTATTAGGTGCTGCATTGGCATTCCAAAACGAAAATAAAGATACTGTCACCCATAAGATATACATTGCCACCAGAACACATTCCCAAATTAAACAAATGATCGCTGAAGTCAAAAAATTCTCCGCTGTATATTCTATAAAGGCAACACCACTTGCTTCTCGTAAACAGTCGTGTGTCCATGCAACTATTAGCAAAAGTTTGAATATCAATGAAGAATGTCGAAGTGCTGTGAACAAAGGGGAGTGTCGCTACTATGTCAAGCGCACGGATTTGGCCCGTGCTCATGCCCTGGGTAATGTATGCGATGTTGAAGAAATTGTCAGAGAGGGGAAGAACATGGGTGGATGCCCCTACTATGCAATGAAAGTCCGATCCGAAGCAGCAGAGGTTATAATAACACCCTACCAGTACCTCTTAAACCCGCGTTACAGAAAGTCGCTCGCTTTACGGATGAAGGACAGCATTGTAATTTTAGATGAAGCCCACAACATTGAAAATGTTTGTAGAGACTCTGTAACAAATGCCTTTACCATTCACGAAATCACCGCTTTAAAGGCTGAAGTTGAGAGCCTTTTAGAATCGGACTACCAAGCTAGTGCCTGTACGACTGTAATACACCAAATAAAAACACTCCTGATGTGGTTCAATAGTCAAATTCACATAATAATGGACTCGACCAACAAAACCACTCAGGAGGGAAAGTTCTACACGGGGAAGGAACTCGAGGGTTCCCTAATTATGCTCGGCTTCGACAATCACAGCCAGCGGGAATTCTCTGCGGGCGTTAATTCTATACTTAACGAAGACGAAGATTTCGACTCCATATCTCAAAAGAAAGACGAAGAAAACAAAGATAACAAAAAACTCCCAGTTGGGTTTGCTAACACGCTTGAAAATCTCAATGACGCGCTCAAATTGCTGTTCTATAACTACAGTGCAAATTCAAACGCAAAAAAGAAAATTGGAAATGTTGGCTTCGATGATTTCATTGTTTCTATCATGCCACCTACACCGGAAGTACTCAAATTAACTATGAACAAAAAGAGGCTCAAAAAAGATCTATTTACAGTGAACTTTTGGTGTATGAACCCTGGGGTTGCTTTTAATAAACTACACGAAAAGTGTCGCTCTGTAATACTAACAAGTGGGACTTTAAGTCCGATGGAGAGTTTCAGCAGCGAACTTGGTGTGGACTTTAGAGAGAAAATAAGCACCCCGCATGTTGTTTCAAAAGAGCAGTACTTGGTAGGAAGTATTAGCACTGGACTTAAAGGAGAAACGTTTCTAGGAACTTACAGAAATGTTGATAAATTGACATACCAAGACCAACTCGGCGGATGCATAGTAGAAGCCGCAACCCGCCTCAGATCCGCACTGCCAAACGGGGGTGTGTTGGTGTTCCTACCGAGCTATGGTTTGTTATGGAAGTTAAAAAACAGATGGAATTCAACAGGACTGATTAAAAGGTTGGAAGGAGACAACACCAATGTGTTTTTTGAGCCGAAAGGCACAGGCAGTACCTTCGACGATATGATAAAGAAATACAGGAGCGCATGTGCTAATCAATACGGCGTATTGTTTGCTGTGTGTAGAGGTAAGGCTTCTGAAGGGATTGATTTTAGTGATGAGTTAAGTAGGATTGTGCTTGTCATTGGAATACCTTATGCTTCATTTGGGGATCACTTAGTAAAGAAGAAAATGGAATGGAATGATAAATGCAACAGGCACAAACCAGACGAAGTTATAAAGGGAAGGACGTGGTATGAACTACAAGCATTCAGAGCGGTTAATCAAGCGGCCGGTCGGTGTATCAGACACAGACTCGACTTTGGGGCAATTGTGTTCGTTGATAAACGATTTGAAGGATGGAACACAAGAAAACAAGTGAGCAAGTGGATAAATTGTAATTTTACAGATACAAATGATACACAAAAATTCTTTGTTAAGTTTGAAAAGTTTCTGAAAGATGCAAAAAAATTTACGGATGAAAAAAGATTGCTTTTGGAAAAAAGAAATTCAACTGACTAAAAAAGTTAGAAAAGATTAATTATATGAAATAATATAAAAATATTTTAAATTAATTCTGGATAAAATGAATGGTTATCGGCGTATAATACATTTAATCGGGTTAGTATAAAAACCTTTACTACAAAAATAAAATTTTGACGGGATTCTTGGGGAATTGGGATAATGGGTTTGAAAATAATTATTTCCGAATCATTTTAAAAGTTGATTGATATATAAATCATGATAAATTATGATTTCTCCCAATCTTCATATTCTCCACGCCAAGTCGTTTCCATTTAAAATCTTTCGCCTTAACAGGAAAATTATTGCAGAAACCCAATTCATTCTTTGGAATGTTTGATTGCAATAACGAAATCACCATTACCCGAGGACATAATCCAACCGAGTTACTATTGTAGAAAGAAATTTATTATGTTTTGCAAAGCCGAAAATTCCTTCTATTCTGTCAGTGTTTATGCCGTCTGAGCCAAATAAGTCGGGAGTTATTCAACTTTTCATATGTACCCCATATTGTTTAGTATGTTATAGGTTCTTAACAATCCGATGTAGCAAAGGTTCTTCATACTTTCCAACTCGTTATGAAAGATACCACGTTGTGGTCGGCACGGAATGGTAAAAACATCAAAACACATTTGCTATTTTCGAAATCAACTGCATCAATATACCAAACTGTGTTTGATCGACTGGTTTGGCTCTCTACCGTGTCTTCTCATTATCAAGGTCGCGCCAAGGTGAAGGTCTGCCCTAGCGGAATCGAGAGATGCCAAATAAAGTCGAGGTATTTAAAAATAACTTTTAGAAAATGCATAATATTTCTGCATTGTTAAAGGGACTAATTCCTGGTTTGAACTAAATACAGCTTCCTCAGACAGAGCTTTTTGAACACCGACAAGATAATCCCTATGTTGCTACAATGGCAACAGAACGACTTTGCGAAGGAATCTGGAAAAAAGTGACACATTTTTTACCTTTAAAATTGTTTATTTAACTATATTATAGTTTTATTGTTGTGATTATAGTATATTTAGTTCGATATATGCTTTAAAACACTCCCCCTCCGTTTTAATTATTTGATAGTTTTAGAATTTTGTTTTGTTTATAAGCCATTTTCCGATTACACAGTGTTTATATATATATGTGAATATCGATTGGAAAATTTAATTTTTCAAAAAATATGGTATCCCCACTGCGTAACGCACAAGGCCCCATTAATGGAGGTGAAAGCGGCGAGGTCACGACCACTAGAGTGACAAGTTGCTCAGATCCCTCTCTGCCTGTAAAACGGCAGGTAACCCAGCCCCAGTCTAGCCCCGCCCCGGCGGAGTCTAAAGAGCTAGACAGGGGTCCAAACTGGACTTGTCCCTTCGTTAACGCTATAAACGCGAAGCCGAAAGGCTTACAAAAAGAGGAGGGGCCCGGATTCAATTCAAAATTGGCTGGCCACAAGCCGGGAAAACCGCCTAATAGGGGGCTAACCCACGAATTCCGAACACCACGAAAGGTTGGGAAGAACGTCACTATGTCTCTTCGAGGCTGGACGACAACCAGGAGTGGAAAAAGGGTAAGGACACCAATGGTGACTCCCAACAAAGGGTACCAAAAGTAACCCCGCTTGCGCCCAAAGGGGGCAAGCCTAGGTCATCTCCGCAACCGGAGTTCCCCAGGAATTTTATTGTTTCAAAAATAATAAATTCTCAGAAAATGACTAGCCACCCAGAAAAAGACCAACTAAGTTCGATCGAGCTTCACAGCCAGGAAACCGCCGAAAATCCCGCAGAAGAGGAAAGGGAAATAGTAAGCGAAGAAACTGGCCACCTCACAGCTACTTCAGAGCCGCAAGGCGGCGAAGAACCAGTGCTACAAGCGACAGAAGTGGTCAAAGCGGCTAACCTGTTGAAACGCTATGCAGAGTGCAAAGCGCAGCTTAAGGCACTGGGGATTGACCCTGAAAAGCTTTCAGGCAAAAAACCAAGGGTAGTGGGAAACCACGACCTAAAACCAAGTCTGGCCCTAAGAAGGGACCCAAGAACAAGGGCAAAAAAGAACCCGAAGGTAAACTTGCAAAAGGTAAGGGGACATTGCCAGAGTGGCGCCCCGACATCGGTTTATCAAAGTCAGGGAAACTCATGATCACCGTCTTAATGAAGTACGGCAGGATCTGGAACTCCTTAGACAAACAACACATCGGCATAGCGTCAACAGAGTTGAAACGAGAAGCCGATGGACAAATGGTCGAGATGTCTCGCTCAGAATGTGCCAGATTCTTAAAGAGATTCTGTTGGCCATCGACGGAGGGACTGCATAGCTGCAGAGCGAACGAAGGCAGTGTTGTCAAGCTCGGACTTCCCTCTCGTTTCATCCGAATTGCACTGGCAATAAGGATGAGACGAGCGAAATGCGACCCGGACAAAGCCTTAGAGCTTTGGTTCAACCGATACCGCAAAGATCCCAAGTCCAAAATGTGCATACTTGAGCCAGGCCTCCCATTGGGATGGTGGAAGGCCATGATGCATAAGGTCTGGGAGATGAGAAAAGAGGTGACGATACATGGTCTCGGCATGCTTCCAGACGTCAAAGACGACTGCTGGAATGAATACATGACCATGGCAGA
>JASNJN010000171.1:0-25469 GCA_030180075.1 Mikrocytos mackini | reverse complement strand
ACAAATTTATGCTTTTTTCCACAAATTAGTATCTAAAACAAATCAGTTTGCGGGTTAAAAGTATGTTTTAAACATTCTAATAACCCGCAAACTGATTTGTTTTAGATACTAATTTGTGGAAAAAAGCATAAATTTGTGGAAACACCAAAAACTTGGGGAAAAATCATAAACCTGGGGGAAAAGTACAAAATTTGGGGAAGAATCATAGTAAACCGTCTAACTTAACACATCGCCATTAAAAATATTGTATTAAACATTAATTTACGCACCTTAATTATTTTAGAATTGTATAATCAAAACCAAAAACAAAATATTATTTTATGATGTTTTTCTATTTACATGAAAATATAAATTGTAACAACAACTTTTTGACTTTATTGTATCAAACGTCACGAGATTGTTCAATTGTTATGTCTTGTCTAGTTAATAATAATTAGAGACTTAATGCCAATGTTGATTTTGTATCAACCTGTCATTTAAATATATCGTGTTTAACTAATAAATTGTTAGCTATCTAAAACGGCATATATCCAAATAACAAATTTTATTAAATTGACAATTCCTAGAAACAAAGTTCTCGATTGCCTGGGATGTATATTTTAGAAATTTCCAAACCATTCCGCTTATTTCTAATAAATTTATTAAACAGATACCAATCAGAATGTATGGGAAATGAATGGATGGAGATTGAGCAAAATTTGTATAGAAATATGAAGAAATTAAAACAACTTAAAGTATATATTATTAAATATGTTATGTGAAAATAATTGAAATCAAAAGTTTGTATTATTTATTGTACATACACAAACAAACAAAAGTAAAAGCTTGCATCTAATTTAATATTTATTTATTTTGTTGAGTGTATCTCTTCTAATCTGTTATGTTCCGATACTCGTGCTTTAACTTGAGGATTTTCTCCTATTTTCATAAATCTTTCTAAAGAAAATGGACAAATTCCTAAATTTCCAAAATCCGTTATCCGGCTAAGAGCTACGTAGCTCAGCCCTGGRCAAAATTCCCGTTTCCCAATATCTATAACCGCTCTTTGAAGAGTCATTCCTTGACTTTTATGGATTGTAAGAGCATAAGCACTTTTAATGGGAAATTGTGTCCTGTTTTTTCTATAATCATAATCATGTTGCACGATAATCTTTTGTATCGGAACTAACTCAGGTTCGGTTGGTAATAATTTATTTCTTTTTACAAACTCTATCAATAAGACATCAGGAATATATTCACCCTCATACTGGCAAAAAATCACTTCCCTAAGTATCCCCATTGATCCATTGGCTAAACCCATCTCAACATTGTAGTTGTATGTTAAATAAACAGGAGAATTTAACGATAAGAATACAACAAAATCTAAATTTCCCAATAGATTGCTTTGAACATTCACCATTAAGTGATGTGAATCTATTGCTCTGGAATAATATAATTTATCATTGGATTGCATCAACCTCTGATAATTATAAAATTTTGTCTCTGCATTCGTTGAAAACAATTTGATGCAATTTGTTAAATCTTCCAAATTTTCATGTGAAATAAAATTATTTTTCAAATACTCCCAGTCTTGTTCAGTTGGCTTTCCAAAGCGTAATCTTTCCAATATTTCTACAAATCTCTTTGATGTTTCCGATTGCTGTCGCATTATTTTGTCCAGGATAAACACTTGGTCAAATTCTAGATATAAGCCATGACCAACAATATCTTCAAATCTTGTGGCATTCTTGGCGTACAAAGGCATTCCTTTAACGGGAGGTAATTGAAAAATATCTCCACATAGTATCACAGAAATGCCACCAAATATTTGATCAGTTACCATTATTGTTTTTAATCGCAAATCTAGCCAGTACAAATCATAAGAACTCAACATAGAAAATTCATCAATTAGCAAATATTTTCGAATTTCCATTTCTTTTTGCAATGATTTTAATGTATTTCCTCTTAGTTGTGTTTCTTTGCCTGTAGAGATGGGCAGTTTAAATAATTTATGAAGAGTTGTAACATCGTTCCCAATATTAACTGCAGCAATTCCTGTAGTAGCACAAACTACCAACTTTTCCCCCAATAACAATTGTAGCTGTTTAATTAAAAATGTTTTCCCTGTTCCGGCTGACCCATATATAATGGCTAATGTTCTGGATTTCTTTTTTAAATCATTTTCAAAATATTTAAATATATCCTTTTGTTTAGTTGTGAATGTTGTAATACAATTGGTGTCGAACAATATATCGTCGTTTAAAGTTTGTGAATGGCTTTTTACATCATTTTCAAGTATGTGTCTGTATTTGTTCAGTAAATATCGATTTATGACTTGGGTGATCTCATTTGTTTGAGTATGTGCACGTTGGTATAATAAATTATAAATACGTTCTTCTTTGTCTTCATATTCAACGTCCGGCATTCCAACAATATCATGCAATAATGAAAACAAATCCTCTTCATTCTGGTTGTTCGTTGGCTCGTCAAGATACTGTTCGTCATAATCATCTACATAACCTAGATTAGAATCGAATTTACCAAAATTAATGAATTTTGGGTTTTCGTGTGTAAAATCTTCCCATTAAGCGATTATAGCTTGCTTCTCTACTTCGGAATATGTCTCTTTAAGTTTATATGTAAATCCCACCCATGGTTTAAATTTTATAAGCTGTAGCAGACAATATTTAAAATATTGAGATTAACCCTTTGTGTAAATATAATTTGGAACAAATTTGATTACTTTATTTGTAACGTCTGTTTTTCTTTTAACCAATTTGTCATTTTTTATAAAATATCTCAATGTAAATACATAGAGATTCAGATGGAATACATTTCTATTTCTGTTTCTATAGAAATCGATCAACTTTTTTTTTGTAATTGCATTATTATTTGTTGCTTGTGTGTTTAATTCTCTTGACTCAAACAGATTTATTGTCAAAAATTCCAATGAAGATTTATACAATGGTAATCCTTGAAGAATATGTGAGCATTCCATAAGACCAATGTCGCGGCCAGCTAGTACTTTTAAGATAGAAGATTTGAATAAATTAGTAACTGTTCTATCTTCATTACTTTCGATGAGCTTTTCAATATATGATTTTAATCCCAAAGAAGTAGGTTGTGTCTTTGTAACATATTTGGTTAAGTATTCAACAACATGGCTTTCAGATAAAATAAACTGCATGTCAACATTAGCTTTCCAACCCAGTATTTGGTAAATGTTGTGGGTATTTATTAAGGAGTCTTTGCGTTGGATATTGTATGTTAAATAATCATTGTTTGAATGATTTTTGTTGTAAATAAGTGTTGTCTGTTCTGTTACAGGCTTTGGAAATCCAAATCGACATTTCTCTATTCCCCGTTTCCTTTTCAAACAATATAATTTGGAACATTTTGTATGCCTGCAGCATTTTGTTGAGAGATCACTGTAGTATGACTCTAATGATTTCATTGATAGTTGTGAAAGTAAAATACAACATGGATGAATGTTAGCCTCAAATGGTTCAGTTACATTAGTGTCGGCCGGCCACGGCCATGCAGTTGTTACGAATTTGTCGATTGTATCGATAATTCTCTGTTCATTGTATTTCCAAGTTCTAAATCCCTGAGTATCAAGAAGTCCATTTTTGTTAAGAGAGTTTGCTTTTAAGAGACCATTCACTGTTTGTTCAAGGTTAAATGTTAAGATAACCCGAGAGAATCCATGGATATGGATCGTCCCTCGATGTTGGAATTCTATGCGATACCAATACCATTCACTCGGATAAATTTTGTGGAATAGTACTTTTATAAAAGAAGCGAATCTTTTCATAAAAAACCAATCAATTAAAGAAGTGTAATTTTGCAACGATAGCATTCTTTTACACCAATCAGTTGGTAGGTCAGTTGTGAAAAGTTTAGCGAGATCGGCCCAGTATGGTTCTGCTGAAGAAAATGTGAAGAAAATATTTGGAGTACCCTTTTGCTCTATTATGTTTTGTAATGAACCTTTTACTGAATGCCAATAGCTAGCATTTCCCCGGACATTAGCGGTATAGTTGAGACATTTTTCAATTAGCTTTTTGGATTTATAATTATTGCTCAATATTTCTTTTAGTGTATCAATTGTCATCTCTGAAATATCTATTTCCTTGGCTAGTAAAACCTTGGTTTGGGTTAATAACCTGTGTCTTTCAATAAGATTATAAGCCCAGAAAATAAATAGTTTATTCTCAGAGAAAGGATATGTAGTTATATCATGGACAGTATACGAAAATCGAAGTAGATGTTTTATTGATTCGGCCCAATCAACATCGTGTCGTAAACTTTTTCTGGTAAAGTCGCCGTCGGAAGTAGGGAAAAGAACAGGAAAGCAGTATGTAGGCATAAATTCCGTTGTAAATTCATTTAGCGGGTCCTAGTTGAAGGCGTAGTCAAGAACACGTTTAGTGATAGTTGATTCACTATTCTTTTTATTTTCATGACTGACAAAAGATTCATAAAAATTAGTGTCATCTTCTTCAACATATTCTTGTTCGTTCTTTTGGTTTGAATTTTGATTTACTTCCTCTATAAATTCCGGGCTAATAATAATATCTGAATAAGCAGGATTATTGCGTTTAAGCTAAATCAATGATTCTAATACTAATGTGGGACGTATCATATGTTTAAAAGGTTTGCTGGTTTCGTTATTCGTTCTAATAATATTTATCATTACATCATCAAGACTTCTTGGTAGTATGCTTAATATGTTCTCGGGGGAATGTATCATATTAATACAATTTCCTTCCATTTTACTACATGCATAATTAACATTGTAAATGCGTATAAAAGGAATGGCGCGAGAAATGAGAATGGTTTCAAGGAAATTTAACTTTCTTAGACATAGAGGAGGGATAGATGGGTTCATTTTGTTAGATTGCGAGTACCGTTCTTTCCTCAAATTCTGGTTTCTTTTACAAAGCTCACAAATTGTCTGGTTAGGTTGTGATATGTTAGAAGGCCAGCGTTCATTACAATGAAAACAAACTACCATTTTATAACTTAACATTTCTTTTTCAAATCCACATATATGTCCAATATGTTGTGTAAATGATTCATCGTCTGGATCAGTATAAAACGATTGCGCTTTTGTTGTTATGTTTGGTTTAAAAAAGTTCTTATGATAAGTTTCTTTTTTAGTTGTATCAATGCGTATTTTGGATTTTTTGGGGGTGGTTCCTATCTTTACATCAAAAGATGGGTTTAGCCAATTATCGAGATCATAAATAGAATCGTAGTGTACCCTGTTTTTATATAATAAATTAACTTCAACCGAACCTGACTCATTAATTGTATTTCTCAACTTAAAATTTTCGAATATTTGAATCTTTAAATCCAAACAACGTGCTGTAGAGATGATGGCGACGTGGTCAGCCAATTCCCCTTGACTTGTCTGTCTTTCAAGATAACCTTCGAAATTCTCTTCTAAAAAATCTTTAAAATCCTGTTTATTCTCCTTTATAAACCGTACAGCACTTTCACGAATGGTGCCATGCTTGTCTTGAGTTTGATATAGTTGGTGTGATATAGATCGGTAAAAACAGTTACCGTCTTTTTGGATACGCTGAATCATTATATTAGAATTTAAATTTTCAAATTTAAAAGATCACAATTATAATAACAATTATACATTTGGCAAAATTTAACATGTTTTATGTCATATATTGAAAATTAGGTTTAAATTGAGGTTGAAAAATATTTATGTCAGAAATTTCTAATATACGAGTTATGATTGACAGAAGAAGCATTGGGAATCCTAAAAGAAGCAATTCGAGTTTTAGAGTATAAGAACGAAGTGGTGTGGCCTTGTTGCCCCCAGGTTCAGATCTGAAGAAGATTGGAATTAAAAAGCTTTGGTAAGAACAGATGGGACGACTACGAGACCCATTAAGGAAGAAATTGAAGAAGATTAAGGCGCTGGGAACAACCTCTGTCTAATATCCTTATAAAGACAAAGCAAACTCACATTAGAGTTACTTGTTGATTTCACTTACTTTATGAGGGATAAATTAAAGAACAAAGAAAAGAATAAAAGTTCGGAACCGATAAATAATCAATTATAGACATTATAACAAATAGATATAAATATTATATTTTCAATCTACATATTCTATTTTAATATTTTCTTAATACCTTATAATATGCAAACATTGTAATTGTAAACCAATATGATATATTAAATGTTTATGAGGTAATTATTTAAAAATTAAGTTAATTATTAGGCCAAACTCTATGTTATTTCCCTTTCATTTTGCTTGATTTATTCGTTAAACTTTGGTTTTTATATGCATGTGGAAGTCATCTTTCATTCAGTTCGTTTGTTGCCCCATTCATCGTCATCATACACTAATCCCACATTTTGTATTGTTTGAATTCTATCTTAGTTTGTAATTTCACTTATTATAGATGGAGATTTGTAAGCGCAAAGGTTGAATTTAGTAGATTTAGAAGCGTGCCAGTTTGTGAGTCAATGTGATGTTGGTCTATAGTGGTTGTAATGAAGTTTTGAATCCAATCATACAGTCTTTTTGTTTTTTTTGCTTTTACTTCCGGTTTCCTTGTGTAGCTGGCAATTCAACTACTATAGAAACTTCATTTTATCATTTCAACCATCCCTCGGATCGGGATGTCTTACAAAGACATGTGTTGGGTCAGTGGGGTTAGAAAGCTTGTTGAAAGAAATTTAAGTTTCAAAAAATTTGAGAAGTTTTTATTAACATTTGAATCAACACTTATAATTTAAGAAACTTATTTATCAACTGTATTGTTTATTTTTAATATAGACAAATACATCGCTCAAAAATGGACTTTTAATTTTTTAAAAAGTTAAATGTGTAAAAAAATAAGGAACGCTACAGGAATATTTCACCGAGACATTGGGACTTATTTTGTTTATTTTTGTCTGATTTATGACATATGTCTCTATTGGATAATAACAAACACTGTGGAAAAAAATTAATTCCCTTATCTAATAAGTGCTCCGCTTTGCTTCGCACGATAAAAGATTGCGTCAATATAAAACATGTTTACAAATAACTATAATGGACAAATGTCAACCTCGACTAGTGTATATGATCACAAGGGTTCCCAAAAAGCAATTTTTATAAAACACTACATTGGATATATTATTCAAAGTTATTATATTGTTTTAGTTTTTACCTTATAATATGCCCCCGATTGTATTTTATAAAAAACAAAATAATTTTAAAAGCAATTTCGCGAAATAAAATCCATATAAAAACTAGAAAAAGATGCCTCGTCCAGAAAGAACAAATATTGAAAAGATCAATAAATACGTTACACTATATCCCACCGAGTTCATGAAAACCAAACTTGGCCAATTATGGTGTGTGTTGTGCAACACTAGCATAACTCCTGATCGAGTTGTTTTCATAAATAACCACAGAGATTCTGTCAGACATCGTACACAGTTATTAGAAATGCCAAGGACGACTATTCCAAACTTAATCCTAGCTGTAGATTTTAAGAATGATCTAGTAAATATGATGTTACAGTGCAACAAACTGTTAAGAAAGAATTAGGCAAAAACTAGACGATAAAGACATATTTCTCGTATTAGATGCCAGTCTAATAAACAAAACACACTATACAAATGTTCTCATTGGAGATTTAGAATTTCCCAAGCGCAGTTATTTGGTTGATGTGTTAATTTCAAATACATCTGTTAATGGGGAATATGTTCTTGGGGCTATAATCGACGAAATGAGTAAGATGGGTATTGATAGAAGCAAGTTAGCTTTACTAATTACCGATGCAGCATCATATAACTTGTCTATCACCAGATCATTATATCAAATATTCCCAAACCTGATACACATAACGTGTATATTACATCTTCTGCATAATTGCGTTTTAAAAGTTAAAACGTATTACAAAAATAAAGACAACCTTATATCTTCAATACAAGCGGCATAAGCAAAAGCACAGAAAGAGAATTGTTATTTCAATATATAGAGAAGCCCCCAAAGGTTGTGGTTACACGTTGGGGATACTGGTTGCAAGCAGGGTTGTAAGGTAATAACCACATGGTTTTTACCACCCTGGTAAAAACCGGATATTACTGTCATATCATAAACCTTTTTGACGTTTTACCCGGCATAAACCTAAAATTTGGTAGGAACTAATTTTTAGAAGATTTTTGGGATAAAATTTTCGATTTTCAGCAAATTTTTATTTTTATGTTTTATTACTTTGATTTTGGAGATTTTTGATTTTTCAAGAAATATTTTATTTCTAATCCCCTGGGATTATATTAAGTAATTGCGCTTACCTTATTTTTTGGAATTTTGATAATATGTTTCGAATTTAAAATTTCGAGGTTTTTGACATGGTTTAATCCGGTTTATACCGGTTAAAACCTATGTCATAAACGGTTTATGACAGGCATAAACGCAACCCTGGTTGCAAGCCGTCAAATACTATAGTATTAATTTTGAAAGTGTGCTGCAAATAGTTAACAGATTTGAAGATGATGGTTAAATAGTCTCGCGAGCAAAAGAAGCGGTTAATAAAGAAGGATTGTACGGAGAAATAGTTGATATTACTCGTTATTATATGAATATCCTAGATCTTATCAATGAATGGACAAAAAACAAACCCCTAATTGAAACCGGAGTAAGTGCACTGATTAGACTTAGTTTTGGCCATGACCCTGTTCAAATAAAAGAATACATAACAAGAAGAATCAATTCAAATCACATAATGAAAATCTTTAACTGGCGAAATCAGCCTATTGCCATGAATCCACTGCTTTTGACGAAGTTATTGGGCGCACAAGCATCTAGTGTAGACGTAGAAAGGAGTTTTAGTTTAATGGGGAGTTTGATGGCATCAGATAGAAACATCTCGTCCTCTAACATTAAATATTACATGATGGCGTATTATAATAAGGAAAATTAACAAACTTATTATAAATTGACTATATTTGTTGATGAATGATATTATTGATGGTTTCTAATGTTGTGTTCGGGCTTTTTGGTATTTTCGGGAAATATTCTTTCTTTAGAAATTTAGCTTGGTATATAATGTGGTTTCTTTTAAATATTACGTTATGTGGTCTAAAGAGCAAATATACGAAATATAAACACTATATCAAGTATAGTATTCCTAGTTTCAAAGCAGATGTTTAAATTTTAGTTTGAAGTTTTTAAAATCTAATAAGCAACACGCAGGAGAAATACCCATACAACTCTTCGATGTTAACTGATTCTTCATGTTTGTAGCGACACCCTCGATTAACAAAGAACTTTTAAAAGGCTTATAGAAACTATTTGGGGGTGGCAAGATCTCTCACTCAAGGCATACAATACAGTTACCGCAAAATCTATGACTCAGACGCATAGTCAGATACTTTAGTTATTTTACTTTTCATTGGACAACATGTAGTAAGCAATTTCGCCTTATATGATCAACTATTCACAGTTTAATGATCGGAAATAACTAAAAGTGGACTCAATTGTTCATAATAGTAAAACACATAAAATAATAGTAGGGAATGCTTATCTCGCCTGCATTTTGAGTAGCCAATGGAGAATTTGATATGTAATCAACTTAAATGTTTATGACCTAACTACAAATCTAACTAAATAAGAGCTATAAATGAAGTTATTTGAAACAAGACCAATCCACATTCTCAATGATGTTTACTACAGTTATTTGGTTCCTGGTTATTCTTTCAATTCGGTTACTTTAGACGATATTTCCATTTAGAACTCAAACACACAGGACATATATTAAACCTCTGTTTTAACAATGATTGTTATTCAAAGATGCAATTGTTGTGAATTGAGAATTTTAAGTAAATCGCTAGGTAGTTTATGTTTATTATTATTAATATTACATCACCTATTTGTAGAATATATTATTATATAACCCGTCAAGATTTAGACACATGCCCTTTATAACAATTCCTCGTTTTATACAATGCAAATTTGGCTAGAAATATATAAAACCTAGCTATAAGAAAGAGCTTGAACGGTATTCATATTGTTATTAACATATAACAGTTTGTTTGAATACATGGTGTCCTATGTAAATTACATATTTTAGAGGAAATCACTTTTGCAAACGAAAGGGTCTAAATCAGCTCAAAATGACATATGTTGATTTTTAGCTGTTCTTAATGCTGACCTTCTATCAACTTTTTGAAATTTTTCAAAAATAATCTTCATTTTGATTTTCGCCTCATTTTCAGCTCTAAATAACCGTCGCTTCTCAGAAATTTATGGAACCCGACCAAAATAAATTGAAAACCGAGACCAGCTTGCTGTTTATGAGCTTGAGATCTACATGTCAAGTAAATATACATGTTTATTTATTATATGTTAAAAAAGTGATTTCCTCTAAAATATGCCATGTAGAAATTCGTAAGTCATAAACGATCAAACATAATTCTCTTGTGTAAGTCTGTTGCTTTCTTATTCGTCTCTATTTTGTATTTAGAATAGTTTTAAATGTCCATAGTAGTAGCGGTTAATTTTGTAAAGAGAAATTCCACCCTTTTGTTGAATCTATTAGAAACTGACAGGTTATTATCATCTGTTGTTGGTTTCGCAGGTCTGAAATAATCAGATTAATAATCACCGAAATCAATAAAGTTGTCGCATAGAATGAATGAGTGTCTTAAGAGCGATTTGTATAATATAGATTGGAAGCGAATTTACAGCGGGTTGGATGTAGATGTAGCGAATAACAAGACAGCATTTCAGCTCGTTGTCATAGTTTCTTGATAAAAGATTATTTTCATGGAAGTCATCCATTAGCTATTGTCTTCGAATAAATGATTGCAACGGGGTCTTTTAACGGCATAATCCTAGTTCTAGCCTGCGAATGGAGAATGTATTAACTGTAGTAATTGGAATAACATCCCAGCTTGTATTGAAAATCCTAATCAACTTGATCTTGGGTGTTATCCTGAGTCTTGATGTGTAGTTTCAAATACAGGAAAGCTTTATTTCATTATATTCTAATGTCCATTCTGTTTATAAGAATATATATTTACTTGAGAACTGTAAAACGATTCCATAGTTGGATTAATAACTTTTTAAAAAACAAAATGGAGATTAACAAAATTACACTGTTTAGAAGACAAATAAATTAATTGCCTTTAATAATTTGTTTTAATATATTCGAAACCTGATATAGTCAATCTTCTCAGTAGCTTGATTATTTGTAGTCATATAAGAATGGAAAATTTAAAATCTTGAAATATGAAAATAAAAATTTTTGGCCAAAACGTGATCAAACAATAAAAGAAAGATGTTTCTGTTTCTATACAATAAGTTATTAGTTTATATATATTTATTTTTGAAACAGACCCCTAAAATAAAAAGTTAATTCCTGAAAATTACGTCGAGTGATATTTATCATCCTGCAACGCTTTGTTTAAGGCCCTGAAGTCACCGCATAGGCGGATGGCTCCGTCTTTCTTTTTGACGACTACCAGAGGGCATACCCATTCGGTGTTTTTGCAGGGAGTTAGGATTCCTTTCCTTTGTAGTCTCTTTAATTCGTCTCTACCCTCGTTTCGCAGTGCAAACGGGACTGGACGTTCTTTTTATATCACCGGCTGCGCTCCTTCTTTTACAAAGAGTTTAAAATTCACTAGCTTAGGTGCAAACGTTCTTTGTTTCAGTACCTTCTGTTCTGGTTTATTTCTTCTTCTCCCCTCCTCTGAAGTGGTTTTCCTACTTAGGTTTAAATGAGTTTCGGAGTTGGTTATTGTCGTTTCCTCTAGAACAGAGGGCTGGAATCTTGTTTCCCACACTTTCTTCCAATTCCCACACTTTCTTCCGATTCCCACACTATCTTCCAAACCCCACGATCGTCCATTTTAGCATGTTTGCTGGTGGGTTTATGGTGGTTCACACATCATAACCGATGTATGACGATATTTCTCAGAGACTGAGACTATTTAGATCGACCAATACAAAAATCCATGCTATATTCTTGAATATTATAAGCGCGTTCCCCATTTTGAAAATTTGAAAATTTCAAGAAATTAAATCATATAGATGTGTAAAATCGACTTCACAGCTTTCATAGCCTAATATGTTTGTAATGATTTTCAAAAATTATCTATAAAATTTAATATATTTTATCAGTACATGTCATATTTGGCAATAAAAATCAATTTCAAAGTCACTGTAATGTGAGTACGTAGTCGGTTATTCAACCATGTAAATATGCTTATATTTGTTCACTAAACAGATAATATGTAATAATTGGGCAATATTCAGAGTATTTTGTTGTTCGATTGGCTCGAAAAAAAAATCAAAAAACCATTCTTAATTTTTTCAAAACCTATACTAGAGTACCCACCGAAAGTGCTAAATATGCACAATATGGGGCTAATGTAAGCCTATAGCCGTGAAATGGCATTATTTTCCCTATTTCTGATAACAATCATGATAAAATTGATCCGAGTGTGGGAATTGGAAGAAAGTGTGGGAATCGGAAGAAAGTGTGGGAAATGGAAGAAAGTGTGGGGTGGCGATTTATAGCCCCTTGGGGCCCACTAATGTATCCAGTATTCGAACAGCTTCCTGGCCGATACACAGCTCCAGGAGTGATATCTTCCGTCTTTTGGAGTCTGCTTCTGCTCTGGCTGCGATCAGGTAATTGTTGAAAGCTCTGATCCACGCTTTTAATTCCATTGCTGGCTCGCCTGGCCGCTCTTGGAACTTCGGTGGGTAAGGAATGTTTTGGTTTGTGCCTTGCACGTTGGAAACCTGACATTCCTCCCTTCTTGGTTGGGGTTCCTCTCCCAATGTGTGAGTCGCTTGGTCGTCTGCCAGTTCCTCGTTGGGGTCCTTTGCTCCCACATATTCCGCTTCGAGGCGTATCTCTGCCTCGGTGATTTTCGGAATAAGGGTGTTCGACATGGCTACGCGTCCAAACAAGATGCCTGGCTCCTTTGCCATATCCTTTAGTCTGGGCGTGGCCACTTTCCCCAATTTTTCGACCAATTGTCGGGTGGTGGAATATTTTGTCTCGATGTCCTTGGACTCGGCTAGCTTCACGATGATCTCTATCGCAAGTTTGTTTAGATCCTCTCGGATCTCATTTAAGAGTGTATGTATCGCCATATTGTAGATATTCGTTTACCTAATATTTACTAAAAAATAATATTTAACAATAGAATTACTTATGTAAATCTAGCTCGCAAGGGCGGCTTATATCTGGGCATACTACATCCATAAAAAACTTTTTAGTCAAACCCTAAAACTGTCAATTGAAAATATGGCCTTTTAAAAAAATTATTCGATTTTGACGGATGACTAAAAATTGACTAAATTTCGAGGTTCTCGTGACTAAGTAGTCAAAACTTTGACTATTGTCCATCACTGATTCATACAAATATTAAATTTTTAATTGTCTTAATATCAGATTAATGAATTTTTGACTGGAACGAAGAATATGAAGATATTAAACAGGATAAAAATTTTTAAATGGTATAATTTTTAATTTTCATTAAATTTAATTTATAATTATTCTAATTTTTCAAGCTTTAACCCACTTTTTATTAAATGTACATTAATTTCTTTCTCTGCTTTTTTAACATCCTCAATTTTGCCTCGTATTTTCATATAATTCGTTTCAAATTCAGCTTTTGTTTCATATTTTACAGTTACAATTAAATTATATTTTCTTTCTAAAGACATTCGAACGCTTTTATTAAAAGCCAAAAACAGTTTTGCATCCAAAACATATTTTTTCTCTATTTTTTCATCTTTATAACTTCTATCCAGGAAATTAACAGTAGACAGTTTTGCCTTTTCAATCAATGACTCAATTTCATTCTTAGCTATATATTTGTTTCTTCCACCAATTAACAGTGGGCGTGTGCTGCTACCCTTTTCAATCTCCTCATCTTTCAAAAGGGCCATTTGCACACCATATTTACTGTGGACTTTTAGTAATGTTTCACTCTGTTTACCCAGAAGAGTGCCGACAATATTGTTAGGGATTTCTACAGTAATATAATTGCTTTGGAATATTGAACCAGGATTGTTAATTGAGCCGACCAAATGATACTGGAATGTTTTGATGCTTGTTTCCAGAAGTTCAACAGATCTTTTAACATCTTCAACGTCTCCTTCGATTTGTATCATTCGTAAATGTGGCTGTTCTAAATCGTTGTATGGAGATATGTTAAGCCTTGTGTTCGATTGTTCGGCTATGAAGCGAAGGTTGTCTCCGTTTTTGCCAATGATTACACCTAACTTAGATGCTGGGACAAGATAGCCGAATACATTATCGGATAGAGACGTTATATTGCGTTTTATTAGCTTATGGTTGCAGTTGATTTCAATGAGCTCTTTGTTTGAGCAAATTTGTTCAGTTGAAGGAGTTTTTAGCTCATCCTTCATTTGGTGTGTGTATTTTTTCTCTAAGTCGCGCAAAATCTTCTGTACAGACGAGTCTATTTCTAGTTTGTTGAACCTTTTCATTTAATAGCCGTAGAATGAAGAAACGAAAAGCAAAACGAATTCTAAAGTTAACTTCTGAAATGCTGTACAAGGGAATACAGGTGCAATTGGGGGTTGATCCTTCAAATAAGTTCTCCAAATTGAACGAAAACAACGAGAAATACTTCATGTTTGATAAATACCCCATAAAAGAAGACTGGGTAATTTGCTCTTCAAAAAACATTTTTGTTTTCCTTTCTTACAAGCCGTATTTACCGTTACATCTTCTAATAGTCCCATTCGAGATACATACACACTATACAGACTACACACCAGAGATCAGGTCTGAGTTACTAACTTTGATATCATTTATGCAGAATGTTCTCTCTGTGCACTTCAACAAAGCTGTTGACGAATGTTCGTTCCATTGCGGTTTACAAGACGGAGTGAATGCCGGTCAAACAGTTTCTCATTGTCACTTTCATCTTCAATACGCTATAAAAGAATACATGAATGAAGAAAGTGAAGTGTACAAAAAGCTAGTCGGAGATGGCTACATCAAGGACGGTCGTAAACCTTTCACAAGAGCTCAATTGTTAATATCGGCAAATGAATTAAAAGAGTATATAAAGAAATTGGATATCTAAACATTAATAAATTAAACGTAAAATAAACTACATGTATTAAATAGTTTTAAATCTGTTATATAAATTTCAGGTTAAACATCTTCGATTAGGTTTACTGTTGGCTGTCAAAAATCGTCTCTATGTCGCCAAAACATAGTTCGTTCGGCTTTTCGTGGTTGTTTAAATAGTCTTGTATTAACTTCTTTTTATCCTCAGTCATATCATTTCCGTCCATGTAAAGACTGCTTTTCTGGTAGAAATTTAACAAGCTTGAAATGAATGAAAAGTGAGATCTCTTGTTCTTTTCTTTGAATATGTCGTGGACGATGTCCTTATGTTTTTGGAATTGGAATGGTATATGCCCTTGATCTTTCTTGTTTAGAAGTCTATCGAGTGAATATGTGTTAAGTGCTGTCGGTGTTTGCTTTTCATCCCTTTTAAGATTTCGTAGTTCTCGTTTGACTTCGCTTGTACCTCTTTTATTCATTTGATGTTAGAAAATTTTAAAATCAAAATCGACGGGAAAATCGTCGGAGAGATAACAGAAGATTCTAAATCTGATTTAATAGAGTATTTGATATCACAATATCAACACCATTTACTTCTGGACGACAAAGATGTGTATGACAAGTATATGAAAAATGTTACAATTTATAACAAGACAAAAGATGCGGCACAAGATTTGATTGGATATTTTTGTATTTGTTTTAAAAGGCAACGTGAGTGGGACATCAACCAAGGAATATTACAAGCAGAACGGCATAGAATTTGATAAGGATTGAATAGACGTTTCCATACATGTCCTATATCTCGATCAAATCCAAAACATAATGAAAATATTCACTTTTACGACAAACTTTCCTAATATATATCTGTTACAAAATATTGTATTGCTTTCTTTCTTGTATTGACACTTTATTCTCACATATTTATTTAAAACTCAACTTATACATTCATCTGCTTTCTCGATCTACTTTCTCTGTGTATAAAGTATATAACGTTACCGAGTGTCCAGTCGGTTTCCATTCCGCCCACAATATCATCAAATTCAAAAGTAGTTGTCACAACACCCCTACTTCTATTATCACCCAATTTAAAGAAGTTGTTCAATAATTCCTTGATGTACAATCCATCGAGGCAATATTTCAACAAGAATGAATCCTTTTCCCACCCATACAACTCTTTAATTGAACTCCAATCTAATTCACAATAGCTCAATACTCGTTTGTGTAACTTTGTCAATGATTTTGTTTCTTCAAAAAACTCGGCTGTGTACTTTATATTGGACAAGCCATACATCTTCAAAGGGTTTTTCAACACCCCATTCAATAACTTCACTATTTCGTAAATACTTTCCAAGTTGTCCTTAAAAGCCTTTCTCTTGGCATTCAGAAAATTGCGTATTATTTTTAAACAAGCCCTTTTATTAAACCTTCCTTTCTTGCTATCTTCAAGTTCGGCGCCTTTTGGATAGCATGGATTGTATGTTAATGATTCGCTTTGTTCTCTGACATATTCGGTTATTCGGGCTGCACCGACACCATCAAACCCACAAGTGAACACTTCATGGACACTCAGAACTTCGTTTGGTTTCCCATTGTTAGGAGCTTTCAATTTTAAAGGCGTGAAATTTGAACACATTCCTTTATCAACTAAATCAGTTTTTAAAGCCATAACTTTCCTTCTTACTGCCATAATTTCGTTTACTTGTTCGTGTGTGAACTTTTCTTTTACTGATGCCTGACCGAATTCAATATTCGTTTTGTTTACTATTCCTATTTGTGCAGATGCACCGCCAAGTTCGATCAACCCATCTAATAACTGTTCATGGTTCGCTATTTCCGCGTAGTATATTCCCAGCAATGCGAAATAGCCTTCCAAAGTAGAGTTTATTATTTTAGGCCTTGCAACTCCTATTCCTTTTTGCTTTATGTAACGAAAAACACTGTTCAAAATTCGGCTGGCTACACTTTTGTCTTTTAATGATCTTAAACCGCCCGTTGCACTCACTATTAATTCGGACGTGTCCATAGGTTGGTTGTACTCGTTCAACACTGAGGAAAATTTTATGAGAAGTTTGTCAAGTGAAGGCCCGGCTTGGTTGGGATTGTTTTGGAATCCAGAAAGACCGGGTCGGGAAATACAGTCCTTACAAGGTAGCTCGGCGATTTTCAGTATTTTATCAAACGTAACCTTATATAACTGCAGTTTGCTCTTTGTCGAGCCCGCATCGATTACTCCTATGATGTACGGCCCTTTTGTGTCTTTTGTGAACCCAAATATGTGCGTTGTGACTATAACAAAGAAGTAGAACATTTTATTTTTCACACTGTAAAAATAAAAAGTTAAATTTCAATGAACCGTTTGGAACGTGCAGATTCACCGGAGATAGAAACGGCACGGAGGAGTGTGAAACTCGTCGAGTTGAAAGAAGTCAAGCCCCCTGAAGGTTACAAAGAATCAAAGAAAATACACAAGTCATTGTTTTCAATTTTGTCCTTCTACATGCACATCAACATCGCTTTTCTAACAAACAAGATTTTAAACATCACAGTTCCTTTTATAATAAAGAAATGTAAAAGAAAAAGAGCCTCTCCGATCGAAGTGATTGAATCCCCTGTAAAATTACCAGCTTCAAACGACAACGAAACCCCAACCAGTGTAAGATTGGAAGGGGATTTTCTGGGACCTCTTTTAGACGTACAATCGCCGGATCTCTATGTTCCAACTCTATCTTATTTGGCCGCGTTATTGGTTACTTTAATTGGCATGAGTTTAGAAAAGGTAAAAATAAAAGGAGCTCAATACACACTCTTGAAATACTCGTTGTCATGGGTAATAGATTCGTACTTACTTTACTACCTTATAGATAAGACAGGGCTGAATAGAATAAAGTTTCCTGTAGTAGAATCGTTTTGTTTGTGCGGATACAAGTTTTTCTATCTAACCGTCTTGAAGATTGTGCAAATGATGTTAAACACAACGACAAAGGCTGTAATATTGATGATCGGTGTTATATTCTTCTCTATTGCAAATGGATACTACTTCACAAAAAATTTGCAACCATTCTTTGAAGATGATATTGTATTGACACCAGTTTATGTGTCGAAGTATGTTAAAAAAGGGAATTTTCTAAACTCAGTATTCTGCCTAGAAGTAGTACTGTTTGTTTTATTTATAGCGCTAAATATATAAATATATAGAATGATTAAATGATATTTTAAGTTTATTTGATTTAGAGAGGGTTTATTGACATTGAGATGGACAATGGAGCTTTATGATAACTTTATTAGGTTGGAATTTGATTGAATGACTTTTTAGATCAACTGGCTGAATTTATTTGGAGAAGTTTCTCTTTTTATTTCCCGAGAGTAATTATATTTAATTTATAAAAACCCTGCATATTTATCTTTATACAAATACTAAATACTTTGTAGTAATGGGGTAAATATATTGCCAGATGTGCTTGTTCTAGATAAACAAAATAAAATTTTAAAATTTATGGAAAATACAAAGAAGGCGAAAGCTGAAAAAGGACAAACAGAATACATAGAGGAAGGGCTCACCAAGATAATTAAAACCCCAGAAACATTTTACAACCCTTCACAGGAGTTAAATCGCAGTCTATCAATCATTGTTCTTCGATATTACACAGAAAGTATATATCCTTCTCTAAAACAACCTAAAAATCCAGAAATCAGAAAACAACAAATCTTTCAACTATATGAAGCCATGTCGGCATCCGGTATTCGTTCTATAAGATACGCAAAGGAGGTTCCATTTTTTATAAACGCTGACAATCAATACAAAATCTTCATAAATGATTTATCCGAACAAGCATGTAATGCCATAAAGGATAACATTCCTACTAACTTTCCAAACACAGGAAAATTATCTAAATTGGTTGTAAAGAACAAGGATGCTATAATGGATCTTCTGTCCGAAGAGAGCTACAACAAATACAATGTAATTGATTTAGATCCATACGGTTCTCCTTCGGAATTTATTTACCCTTCGTTAAGAGCAATTAAAAACAATGGTCTTCTATGCGTTACTGCTACAGATTGTATAGCTTTATGCGCCAAACAGCCCGAACTAGTTTACAAAAGATACAACTGCCTTCCTCATTATGGATCGACTTCGCCAGAAAACGCTATCAGGATAGTGCTCTCAGACATTGCAAGAGTTGCAGCTAGAATGGGTAAGTCCGTAGAGCCCATACTAACAGGTAACTTTGGATTTTATATAAAACTGTTTCTGATTGTGAAAAACAAGAAAGGAGAAGCACTTAACAATATGAATAACATGGGAATAGTATATGAATGCAGAAAATGTGGGAATGTAAAGAGACAGTGTATTGGAAAAGGGACAGAAAACAAAACGTTTGAATTCGGTAAGTACAATGATTTCCAAAAGATATGTGACCACTGTAATGAGAATTTAGTTAGAAGTTGGCCGGTTTGGATTAACCCCATAAAATCAAACGCTTTCTTAAATTGGTTCGGTAGTAATAAAGAAATTTTAACAAACGAACATAAAAAATCTTTCAAAAGGCCAAAGATAGAGGAAATATGTGCGTTTATTGAAAGCACTTTGAATGAAGTTGATATCCCATTGTACTTCAATCTCGAAACCATACAAAAGAATATACGGTTACCGATGCCACCTATTTCAAAAATGGTATCTTGCATTAGAAAGTTGGGGTACGAATGCACAAGAACACATTGTTCCATGAGTGGACTAAAAACAAATACGGATATAATGACAGTATATAAAATCATTGGGAGATGGATAGAAGGTTTGGAAGATAGCAAAAAGCAGGGATATGACCGCAAGGAACTAAGGGTTTTTATAAAAAATCTAAATTTAAAAGAAGATGAAAAATATGATTTTTCGTACGACAAAGATGTAGCCGAAGAATGTAAAAAATTTACGTTCTTCAAAAATTATAAAAATTGTCCCAAAAAATCGGTATAATTTAATTAGTATAATTTCTTAATTAATGAATTATATATAACTTTCCCCAATAAACAACCTATTGAAGATCCAAATACCAAACTGATATTTATATAACCTAGTGCCAGTCTTTTGTTTTCTTCTGACGCTTTATTTCTAACGGCACTATTCACATACCCTTCAATAGCGCCTTCAGACATTCCAAGCCCAAGTAAAGAAACATAAATAATCATTTCATTTCTATTTGTTAAGGCAACAGCGATTAAAACTCCCAAACTAAATATATGTCCGGATAAAATCCAATGAACTCTGTAAAACGGAGCAAAATATGGCAATCCTTTTGTTAATGAAGCACCGAATCTGAGTATTGTGAAACCAATCGTAAAAAATTGTGTAACATTCTCCTTTTGTATCGCAGTTCCTTTAGTTTCAATGTAAGTCTTTATGAAAGGCATGAAGCCTGTCAATCCTATGAAGTACAAAATAGCACCTATGGCTAAAGGTAAGGAATAATTATATAACCTCCCAAAAACAATGTAAACTACCTTTTTAATGTTTGTTTTACATTTTATTTTGTCCTTTTTTCTTTCTTTATTTCGTAGAGAAATGTAATAAAATATTATAGAAATGATGTAAATTGGTGTATTTGCCAGTATTATATATTTCTTAGATTTTATATTGAATAAGTCAGTCAACCATAGAAGAAACAGTACATAAGAACTGGCCAGTAATCCAGCAAGCCCACTTCCTATATTCCAGAAGTTAACGCAATTTTCTCCAAATTGTTTAGCGTAAGATAAAAAAGCTATTTCTCCCAATCCCAAGCTAAATCCGTTTACTATAATCAAAATACTGTTACAAAGCTTGACATACAAGCTGTTACTGCCATCAAGTTGCATATAATCGCTTATAGTGCCACTAGGAAGTAGGGCAGTGAATAGAATAGACGCTGTTATCGTCGTGTATGTGAATATTTGAATGTAGAAATGTTCGTTGACTGCTTTGTTGAGAAGAAGTGAGAATATCTTTACTATTAAACGAGAGAAATGAATAAAGAATACAAAGAATGGTGAGAAATCGTTTCCTACAATATGGCATGCAAGTGGAGTATAAAATCCTATGTTGAAATATACAGACATTCCAAACATCAAGAATGAAATATTAGAATAGGTGTCAGATTTTGGTTTATCATTCTGGGTGGTGGTAGTATTGTACATATAGTTAGAAGAGTATCTTGTGTTATTAAATTCCCCCTCTAGTCAATTTTAGAAGGCTTTTATTTTGATAAATTTAAAAATCAAAATGGAATTTAACCCTGAGGAGCTCACATAAAGTCCCGAATTCGGAGAACGCCTCCAATCAACTTATTATACAATAATGGCGAATATATAAAATTTTAAGATGTTTAGATGGATTCTATTCATTAATATCGCCTTGTTGTTCACATTCAAACTTATGGAGGCTTCGAATACATTTTTTGTTTTCGCTATTTAGCTAATACAAATAATGGAGAACATCTTAAATTTTATGACAACTTTTATGACGTCTAATAATTAGGGTGTTTGAAAATTGATCTTAAAAATCAGAAAATTGACTTTATGCGCAATTTGTGTATTCAATATGCGTTTTATTTTCTATGGTAAAATTACAAAGGTAATTTAAACCGTCATATGTGTTATTGTAGTGGTATTGACCACGTGAGTGGAGTTTGGGGAACTTGGCCACTTTATATAATTAACTTTTATATTTGTGGAACTTAAAATACTAACATGAACCATAACATGGCGACATCGAATGAAGTAAAGAAACTTGCAAAAGCGCGTTAACAGGGGTAACGAAGGCCACCATTGGTGGAGCGCTGGGATATAAGCCCGAGGATACAGAGTTACAACTCAAGGACGAGTTGGCACGAAGACTGGCCGATGTGGTCAGAGAAGAGAATAAAGAGCTGCTAAGCAGCCCAATGGACACGATGATAAGAGCATGTCGTGGTTTTGAAGCAAGATTACCAAAAGGAGAGGATGAAGAGCAAATTAGAACAATCCTTTGGAAAAATCTTATTAAACAGAGAGCCAAAGCGGCAAGCGTAAGAATACCTAGGGAAGTGGTACAGGGGTAGAGATAAATACTGTTTAATGTTGAAACTCCTGCACTTTTAAATTTAAATCTTTACTTTTATTTCTCATATTTGCAGTAATGTTAAAATCGTCGTTATCTTGTGTATTGTAATTTCTTTTAACAACTAAAACAGTGACATTTTCTTTATATGGTTATTGTATTGTATTCTCACAAAGCTATTCTTTTGACTCATTTATAGCACATTTAATGAAATGTTCAATCAATACGATTGCTGTGACTTCTGTTTAAGTAATCATTCACAGTCCTTTTGCCAGTTCTCACCATTGGCATTTAAGAATCCATATTATATATTGCCACAAGGATTTTTGGCTTCTATTACAGATTTGGAGTCTTTTGTGCTTTGTCGAGAATCCTTTTAAAGTCTATAACATTCTGTCAGTGTTGTATAGTGTTGTGGGGTGTTAATTGAAGTTGCTCGGTCTATAGACGCCTGTTTGATGGTTATTTCCATTTTTTGAATTGTAAAATTGAAAATCAGAAAATTGCATGAGGCGGGAATGTCGTTATTAAAACATCAATTGCCGGTTAGTTACTAAAATAAACTTTGTACGTTTGTTTGTGGAAGGATCGAACAGTGTTTAAAAATTTCCGTTGTTTTCAAAATTAATACCACACAATATTCTGTATAAAACAATATTAAATTCGTTTAACATGTTTGGTATATGTTCCATCAAAATACACAGTTAATATTAGATATTTTTTATTATTCAATATTATTTTTAATTTCAGTTCAATAAATTCGTTATATATACTCCATTTAACTTGAACATAATTTATATAATGATAACATAGTAATAATAACTTGCAAATATAAAATATTAATATAATATTATTATTATCTAATATTCTTAATCCAATAGATTGTTAATAATTGGTACTACAATAATATTGGTTGAAAGTACAACACTGATATTAAACAAAACTATCGACTCGGATTTTTATTTAGTGGCCGTTGTCAAAATACCCCTTAATAATTTGCACTTTTTCATATTTTCAATATAAAATTTTAAAATAGAGGAAAATGCCCAATTATAAAGAAAACTTTTTAAACGAAACCAGTAAATAAAAATCTGAATCGATAGATCAGTTTATAATTAACTAAAAAACAATATACGTCGGGGCCGGCATTTTCTACACCAAAAATTTTCAATTCTTGGTGTAGAAAATGCAATCCCTTTACCTTTTTACTAGAATAAAATAACACAAAGTTGAAATTCCGTACACACATTAAATCGGAGCCTAAAATTTATAACGAATTTGTTGTTTACTCTGTTTTCGGTTTTCTTTCCAGATTAACTTTTATGTAAGTCGTATGGATGTTAATTTTTATGCTGTAGATTGAATTAATGGGAAATTCGTGTAATATAAAGGGGAGATTTGCTTTTACCTATAGTTTTTATTTTTAGAAGCCTTATTGTTGATTATAATTGCTAGGGTTCGGAATATATGTGACAAAAAGTGTGGTGAAAATTTTGGTTAAATTCGGAACATAAATCCTTTATAAATTCGTAAAATTTTTAGGTGTCTTATATCTGGGTATCCATAATTTTTTGAATTTCCTTCATAATCTCTAAAAATTACATAATTTCCACATATGTGACCACAAGTTTTGCAACATATTTCCCGAACTCTGATAATTATGATACAGTCGAGAATCGTATAATTAACGATCCTATAATAAAAGTATAGCGTAATAAACTTTTAAAGGCCGGTTTTCCTACCATTTTCAAAATAGTTTATTATAATACCAGACCCTTAAATTGGTGCCGAAAAATTCATTTTTTTAGTTTCTACATTCTAATAACTTTATCGGTATATCATTTGACAAAAATAATTTTCCTTTTGAGTTTCTTGTGTTAAATTGCTCTATAATGGCACTTAAAAACAAAATAAGGGAAGATTACATGTTAAAAAACGAATTTAATGCGGGAAAGTATCGTATAATAAACTGTCATTTTGGAAACGCATTTGAGTTTATTATACGATACTCGACTGTAGTCGTGTTTATAAATGAATAGCAATAATTTCCGAATACTTTTATTCTAAATTATAAGAATTTTCACCTGTTTTGCCCAAATCGCTTGAACGACGCCAACACAGTCCTAAACCGATAAGAATCATTATCCATTAACCTTTGAATAGTCTTTTACAGTTAATAAATCCTTTATATTCTACTAACTTGTGAATTTAATTGAAGAATTCTTGACAGATTGAAACAAAATTGAGAAAATGCAATCCTATTAGTGTTTTCTCAATTCTCTATCTAGTATTCCGAACTTTCTGTCTGCGGGCATATAGCCATGGCATCACTCTGGGAAGGTGAAGATCACCTTCTTGTCATAGCGACACGCGTATAAATCAGAATTTTTACCATAGGAAAACTCCTGTTTTGTCTAGGAGCTTCGTCGCTGAATAAGTGCAACGCCCTTTTTTCTTGAAAATTTTTATTTTTAAAATGGGAAACGGAAAATGTTACACCATTTGAGTTTCTCTTAAATAGGCATTCATTGGTTAAATTTCAATCTGCCACAAATTCTATTTGCCACAGATTTTGAATTTGAATTTTAAAAAATTTCTCCATTTTTATTGAATTTCAATTTTCTGAGCAAAAAAAAATTTTTTTTTGCGATTTTCAAATATAAATTACCTAATAAAAAAATTTTTGGAATAAATTTTTTTTGGTGATGAAAACAGCGTTTTTACAGTCTAATTAAAATTTTTGAAAAAAATTTTTTTTTGGATTTTTCCAAGGGGGTACATCAGGTAGTTTTCAAAAAAAGTCGGGCCATAAAAACTCAAATTTTTTCCTGAAATTTTTTTTGAAATTTATCTACCTAACGTGTTTTCGAGAGATCTACAAAATATACTTTCCAAATATTGTATAGAATTTTCAATCAATTTAATATCAATTTTTTAAAAATTTGGGTTAAAATTCACCTTTTTTGGGTCGTCCATATATCAAGTATTTTTTCGAATTTTAATCTCAAAATTGTTTTATCGTTAAGATTTCGCCCGTTAAAAGCTGTAAAAAATTTTGCGGAAAAAATTTTGTATAAAAATCATATATTTTTGTGCACGACTTTTTGAACCAAAAATTTTGATTTTGGTCCAAAATGTCGTGCACAAAAATATAAGATTTCTATACAAAATTTTTTCTGAAAATTTTTTTACAGCTTTTAACGGGCGAAATCTTAATGATAAAACAATTTTGAAATAAAAATTCGAAAAAATACTTGATATATGGACGACCCAAAAAAGGTGAATTTTAACCCAAATTTTTAATTTTTTGATATTAACTCGACTGGAAAATCCATGA